>BQKZ01002843.1:61409-78686 GCA_036244855.1 Temnopleurus reevesii | reverse complement strand
ATAAACGAACATCTACAAATCATGTTTCTACAATTTTACAGTATTTTCTGTTTTATTTGTATTTCTTTTACAAATTATTTGTCAATTTTTATGGCAATTTTAAAGCCCAAATACAGTTTTGGTAAAGATGAAGAAATGTGAATTTTGGGGATATTTATCATGACATGTAATTCTTATACACATTTTTAGACCATAGCATATTTTCTTACGAACTGATTCTTTTGAAAATTTGAATTTGACCGATTAATCATATTTACCGCCCTCTCTTGGTTATAGCATTATTTTGCTCGTTATCGAGCATATACAAAGTTATTTCCAAGATTTGACAACAGAATGATATAGAGATATACACAACAATTAAATTCCTAAATTTTCATCCAATTCTGAGAATGGGAAGTTGTCCTTTATCAAGATGGAAAATATTGAAATAGCGTGGTGAAGCACCACGCTATAAAAATTTTCACATTTTAGGTTATAGCTTTTCCAAAACTCGTTCATTTTTCGCACAATCTTTTGTGTAATATGTTTATGATACTATAATTCATTTCATATAGATTTGAAGATGAAATTAGGTGAAGAAAATATTCGCTTTTACCAAAACTTTACTTGGGCTTTAACGAATGATAACGATAATAATAATAAAAATAATAATAATAATGAACGGCTTTTATAAGCACGCTACGATTGCAGCATTATTTCACTTGCTTTAGCCCGGCAGCCACCAGCGGACTTGACGTTTCAAGGAATACATATTCCTACCAGATACCCATCCACCTCACCTGGGTTGAGTGCAGCACAATGTGGATGAATTTCTTGCTGACGGAAATTAACGCCATGGGTGGGACTCGAACAAACGACCCTCTGGTTGAAAGGCAAGAGTCATGACCACTACACCACGGCGCCTTAATTTNGCTAGGTGAGTGCTTGGTGTTGATTAGCATTGTTTTATGGTGTTGATTTTAGCTTCGGATTATTTTCCATTTCCAATCAAAATATACTAGAAATCAATAGCAAATTACAAATTTGATCAGGATAATGCATGAGATACTTCAGCTGTTGACTACTGAATTCTGTAACTCCCATAGACTTTGTGTAGGGACTACCCAGTTCCCGTAGTTAATGGTTTAATACGACAATGAAAGCGTTGTTGTGTGGTTAATGGCATGTAAATCAATTGATTAGAGCAACGAGATACGACGTGACTGTCTGGAAACAGATGGGTGTACTAAGCAACGGAGTTTGTATAGTATATCCCTTCGCAAAATATAAAAAAAAAGTGATTGTTGCTCCTCTTTACATTACCAAGCTGATATTTAAAGTTATGGAGGGGGAGAAATATATATTTATTTCTGTCTTATGAGCATCTAAAGCTGGAGAATATATGTTAAATGTATGCACCATTGGAAAGCAGAGTAAGTGGATATTTCGATTCAGTCAATACAGACAAAATCAAATACTTCGACTTTTCCCTGAAACCGTTGTCGACTGTCACATTTCATCTGCGTGTATTGCAATGACGTTCTTGGTTTCAGATCATTGAACCCACTCATTGTTATTTAAGTCTGCAAAGCGAATGAAATCTGACCACTCTTAAATCTAATCTCAGAGATGAATCATATTTCAATTGGTCTATTGGGGGCTTTTGAAGCTCCAGTACTTGTAAATAGCACATCTGGGCGGTGTTTCACCAAATCATTCTTAAAGTTACGCACAACTTTAAGAAAGACTAGAGTATATCAACCAGTGTAATACGCATAGAAGTCTCGATTATTCAGTGCAAGAACTGATACAAGTCGTGCGTAAAGTCGTTCTTAAAGTCATTCATAATTTGGTGAAACACCGCCTAGGGCTGTGTCACATAAAGCCGTTCATAGAGGTACGCACAACTCTACGAACAATTGGTAATCATTTCACAGTTGCTACCTCCGTGACATATGAGGATTAACAAGCGCAATGAAAGTTCACCAGCTAGTCGTCCGCAGATTCATGCGTAGCTCTACAAAACAGCTTAATGAAACGGGGGTATACCCTGTTATTACTGAGACTACTTTACCATAAACACATGCACAGAAACTATTTCATTCAATTATGTTAACTTATATTCTCTTCATTTCTCGCTTGATTTATTTCCCCCTATGAGATTTTACGCTCGGCAATTGTTTTTTTTTCGACTGTAATATAGAAAACTTCTGCAATACCACCACAGTCCAAGAAACAATATTTGTTTATGAATTTGTCAGGATTTTAGTTCAAGTTCGTAATTTTGCATTTTGCTGCGATTTATGTTTACGGAATCGAGTCATGTTTGCTGGATAAAAGCATGAGCGGAATATCGAATGCTGAGTAAATGAAATGTTATCCCATTTCGTACACACCAAGAAAACGGTGCACAAATGATGCGAACATTCGTGAAAAGGTGCAATCCGTGACAAAGCTTGAAAAGGATCAATATTGCCCCCTTCCGATGTGCACTTTTTAAAAGGTACATAACGGGTGAAGACTACCAGCGATAAATTGTACATTTTGTCAGCCCCAAGCGTACGATGTGTTACTTTCGGGATTCATTGTTTTATATCTCGTAAAGTCGCCATCGTTTAGGAGCGTGACATAAACTGGTAAACTAGACCCAAGCAATTTGTTACTGGGCGTCTGCGTATTAGACTGAATGACATTTTTTTTATACATACCTTATTCTAATTATTTATGACTTTGTACATGATTGAATATGCGAAAGTGAAAATAAATGGTTTTAAATTGATCGAATTTATTGGGACGCTCACATTCTTGAAGGCGCGGGTTCGAACCCTATAGATTATAACTTTAAAGTTTGTGGTACCAGTATCACTTTTCATTAAGCAAACGTGTAATATGCATTCCAAAAATGTGCCTCCATATTTGCATTTGTTTGAATCTTCAAAAGTGCAATATTGTACCTTTATTCCTAAGTGTGTACAGAGCAGTGCACACATGAGAAAAATCAAAATTTTACAACAACGATAAGAAATATCTAAAAAAAGTTCCACCAGTAAAAGGCAAGATGTGATGCGAGCACACGCATTTGGTCATGTTTTTTAGGAAGCATTTAATCGAATTTGGTAGACTGTGGCCTTGGGTTGGGGAACGTGAAGTGAATAAGCATTTAGATGTATTCTCAGGAGGATGTAATATTTGATCTCATGGTTTAGCATCTGCGGTATCGCATGCCGATTTTTGTCACCCTTAAATTAAATATTTCATAAACCACTCCCGGTAGAAGTGGACAGATTTCAAGGCCATATAGCGTAAACAACAGATTCATAATAAGAAAAAAGAAAAATTATATTTGATAAAAAGCAATGATTCAAAGTATTTTTTATATTTGTAGTAAACTACTTTGGAGTCTGCTTTTAAATGCACTCTGTTTGTGCTTTATCTTACATCGCAAATTTCATGTCATTCTATGACTATTGAGGTGTTGCTCAAAATCAACTGCAAATCAATTGCAACTTTACAAATTGTAACGCACATTTCCATTAGCGCATGGTGCGCGCATTTAACAATACGCGCATGAAACAATGATTTTGATTGGCGTATTCAGATCAACTGCAACTTGCGATCAATTGCAACCTTTGAACAACACCCCCTTAATCGCAAAACCATTAATTTCGTTAAAGGTTTGGTATCAGCTAGGTTTATTTTACCAATCGGAGCAGACATTTAGAAACAAGACCAAACTAAGTCACCAATTAAACATAATTTACGCTGATAGATGCACTGTACGTGCATACTGTGTTCCTTAAGAGTGTAAAGGTTGACTCATACCTTTACGATTAAATCCAAACTGCAGCATTCCTGACTCTCTGTGAACGCAGCAATACAAAGGGTCGACGCTCAGCTGACTCAAACGCGTGCGTACGTCAAGCGCTAGTCAAATGCCCTCAACGTCGGACAAGCATCTTCGCTCCGAATTTCTGCGTTCATGAAGTGTCAAAAGCGTTGAACAGACGTAGGCTTTATACGCAAAATTGTAGGTCAGTCTCCAGTTAACAAGTTGTCTCTTGAAGTTTACCTATTCAGAAAGCTGGTATCTAAATAGATGATACATTAAATTTTCAAAAAGGGAGAGTCATCGGGGGCTGTGAACAGACAGTCAACCAAAGTCTTGTAATGTTAAGTTTTAATCTTCGTATCTTTGGGGCAAACATTCGGCACTCAGATATTATTCGCAAATATAAAATTGTCATGGGAACATCGTCCCTAAGGGAATCGATTTAGATAAAAGCAAAATATGAGCGTCTGATAATTTTCCAATTTCATAAAAGGAATTCCCTCCACATATTGCTGAAATAACATTTCACGAAGATAGTATGGATGAAAAGGAATAAACAGTGAAGTAGATGTCCCTTCTCTAGCTCGTGCGTGCCACTGTTTGAGATTATCCGGGTGTCTGTTTCATAAATCTCTTCGTGACTGTGATCAGTTAGGAAACCCTTGTATTACTTAAGCCGATCGCAAACCTTACGACTGGCTAACGACCTTATTTGGGAGGTAAATCATATAAGCATTCTATGTGATCATTTTGGAAATAAAATATGCCTGGGGCATGTAACATAAAGAAGATACGATACATTAAAAATTGGTCGTATCTTTCTGATGCATGTTTTGCCATAGACTTACGATTAAAATTGATCGTAAGTTTTATTGCATCTTTTATGTTACAGGCTCCTGGTGTTTGCTTTGAAAACTAATATTAATGCTGAACATAATATAATTCCAACGCGATAATCCGCTTAATACTGGATCCAAGGGGCGAATCAGTTCCAAACCGTAGACAATCTTAAGACTGCTCCGACTGTTCCGACTATCTTATGACTCTGAGTCGAATCGTTGCGTTTTTCCACTGATAAAGCTCGCATTATACGATATCCCGATTTTTATAATGATCTGAGTATTCATAATATCGATTAAATGATTTGTATGTGTTGAAATACTTCTGAGAGATACGTTATTACACTTTCTTTAAAAATTGAATGGCAAGATGTGTGGTTATAAGGATTGCTTACAGTTACAAATTGACTTGTGTTACATTCATTCTCTTCGGGTTCGAGACCCGGTCGCGTCTTTCGGATGATGACGTTAAAGGACAGTCCTCTTTGTNAAAGAATTTATTACTCCCCACTGAAATCCCCAAAATGAAGAGGTAATGGAAGAGCTAGCCCTCCGTATGAATATTAAAAAGTGAAAAATGAAGAGTTTTTGACATTCATCAGACATTATTTCTCAGACTTTTTTGTCAAATAAATCATACGACCACACATCTGCACACTAATGATGACGTGGTATTGCGGCTACAGATATGCTGTTATTTACACTCCTTGTCCGATACCCATTCCCCCCCCCCCCCCCTTATGGGTGGTGTTATGAAGCCTGCTCTTACTACATAATTATTGTACCTGTTACCATACTATTCTGCTGGTTCTCGTACTTAAACTAGCAATAATGCTACTTATACCGTGTTCACTGGACAGCATCATCGTTTTCTTTTCAGTTTTCAATCGCAATTACTCCTCCCCCATCTCTCTCACTTCCTCTCTCTCACGCCCTCTTGCTCTCGCTTCTCTCTCAAAGTTCTTTGAGATGAAATGGCTTTTCTTGGGAACGAGCTAAGAATTTATCAATCCCCACTGAAATCCCAAAATGAAGAGGAATTGGAAAAGCTAGCCCTCCTTATAAATATTAAAACTGAAAAATGAAGAATTTTTGACATTCATCAGACTTTATTGCTCAGTCCTTTTTGTCAAATAAATCATACGACCACAGATATGCACATTTATGATATTGTGGTATTGTGGCTACAGATCTGATGCTATTTATATGTCATATTTGATGTTAAAATTGTCTAAATATGGATGATATTAATGGTGCATACTCTTACTATATTATTATTGTACCAATCACTCCTATTATGCTGCTTCTACTACTTCTACTACTAATGTATGTATACCGTATTTATTAATATCACCATACTTTTGTTGTTTTAGGGTTTCTTTCAGTTTTCTATCATAATTTCTCTCTCCCCTTCCCCTCTTTCTCTCTCTGTCTGTCTCTCTCTTTATTTTTCTCTTTTTCTCTCTCTCTTTCTTTTTCTCTCTTTCTTTCTTTCTTTCTCTCTCTCTCTCTATGTCACTGTGTGTGTGTGTGTGTGTGTGTGTGTGTGTGGGTGTGTGTGTGTGTGTGTGTGTGTGTGGTACCGAAATACGATACCGTTGGTGTCAAGATGAATTATGATAGAATAGATTTTTATTTGAATTAAATATTCTGGAATACATTCGACCAAACTACTTCATAGAGGTTATCATTTTGGCATATCTGAGGTACACAACAAGCTGTAAGCATAACCGTAATGTGTGCAAATGTGGTTTTCTACCCTTTTCTTTTATTTTGGGCTTGAAATAAAAATGAAGCACTAACATCTTGGAGCATAGTCCAGTTGAGGACTCTGTGTTCTAATAGCACCTGTCTCAATCTGCACATAGGTAAGCTTGCCCTGAACACACAGGAACTACATCACTCAACCACAGAGTCTCATACCCCCTTGATGGTGCAAACCCCTCTGATTATGCCTCCACACAGATCAGAGGGATATGTGTGATCAGAGGGTAATGTGAGGCTCTGTGGTTGAGTGTTGTCGTTCCTGTGTGTTTAGGGCAAGGATATGTGCAGAGGAAGGTGCTATTAGAACACAAAGTACTCACCTGGACTACCTTGGGCACTCCTCCTCGTCTGTGTTTCGACTAAATTGACTGAGAGTAATTTCAAGCTCTTTGTCGACGGTTTTAATTTGCCCAAGGGATTAATCCAAGTGGTGTTACATTTAAAATGTATTTCATCAATTGAAAATAATCACTTTAATCAATAGTATAACATAAAAAATGGGAATGAAGAAAACGATTTTTTTTTTCATTTTGATATTATTTTAGTAGGAGTCAGGTGATGGCGCTATTCCAAATTCGTCCTAATGCGATGTTCACCTCTTCCAGAATTTACTGAATTATTTTGTATTTTCGTAATTTTGTTTTGTCTAGATTAAATGTTCTTAAAGATATTATTTTTCTTTTACTAAGTAAATTTATAATTAAAATCCATATTCTAAATACAACCAAAACATTTGAAACAAAAAAATGTATCAATATTTTTTATGAAATTCATGATATATATTTGTCTGTCTGTGCCTTTGTGTGTGAGTGTGTGTGTGTGCAATATATAAGTATGTATAGAAATAACCCATATCAATTAAACTTACAGCCCTCGTGCATGCGGAAATTCATCAAAGCTTATTGTTATCCTAGCTCCTTGGGCTTACACTAGACTTTTCGACAATCTCAATTCGGCAACATTAAGATTTTTTTTGCTAATTTAATTAATAATATAATCATTTCTACCCCTAGCGTATATGCTAGTACAACAGCCTGGGGGTATTCGCAGAATTCTTCGTTCGCCGCACAGAGTTATGATAATTGAATATGTAAGAGCATCATAAGGTTTATGGACTTTTGCGAGGATCGATTTTTATTACAGGCAGGTAGCAGCAGCAGGCCTAGCTTAACTAAGTTTTGTGTTAAACTAAGCTACCGCCATCTACGGTAGATGTGAAGTAATTCAGTTTCCATGATCCAAGGAATGTCATGAAAGTACACATCCACCTGAAATCAAAGATAACATATATTATTTTTGCAGCATGGTAGGCCTTTACGATAATTGCTTTCTCCGATCAACTAAGACATTCCTCTCATATACGTTTTCGTTTGATTTAGTTTGAAAGCGAGATTTCATTTTTCGGTAATTTTTCGTTTCAAATATTCCCACGGACTTTTGCAAGAACTACTTTTACAGCCATATACAGCAGGCCTAGCTCAACCTAGTGCTGTATTAAACTAAGCTACCGCCATCTCCGGTAGATATGAAGTAACTCGGTTTCCATGATCAACTCCCAGGGATGTCATAAATCAGGCAATGAAGGATTGTGCAAATTCTCCTTCAGAAAAGACATTATTGTTACAACATGTTTTATGATAAATAGTTTTCTCCAATTATTTAATTTTGACGACTTAGGTATCTCTTTCATTTATTTCTCCCTTGATTTACTTTCACAACGAGATTTTATTTTTCGGTAGTTTTTCATTCAACATTCGTAGAGTTACCATGAAATTTTGCGAGGACTGTTTTTTCTTACAGCTAGGTACATCAGGCCTAGCTCAACATAGTGCTATGTTGAACTAAGATACCGCCATCTACGGTAGATATAAAGTAACTCAGTTTCAATGATCAACTCCCAGGGACTTAATGAATGAGGCAATGAATGATTTTTCACATTCTCCTTAAATCATTGAGAACGGACATTATTTTTGCAGCATTTTATGCGATAATTGCTATCTCCAATCATTTGATTCTGGCGACTAATATTCCTTTCACATATTTCTCGCTCGATTTCACAACGAGATTTATCTTTTTGGTAATTGTTCGCTCAACATATAGTGAAGTTTGAAATATTTCCATGGAATTTTGCGAGGATCATTTTCTTTTGAAGCCACATACAGCTGGCCTAGCTCAACCCAGTGTTATGTTGAACCAATATATCGCCATCTACGGTAGATACAAAGTAACTCCGTTTCCATGATTAACCCCCAGGGACATATTCATAAACCAGGCAATGAAGGATTGAGCAAATTCACCTTGAATTATTGAGAACAGACATTATTTTTGCAGCATGGTATACGATAATTGCTCTCTCCAATCATTTAATTCTGACGATTAAGATATTCCTTTTTTATATTTGTCGCTTGATTTAGTTTCACAACGATTTTTTTTTTTTTGTAATTTTTTGTTCAACATTTGTGAAGTCTAAAATATTCCCATGGAATTTTGTGAGGATCATTTTCTTTTACAGCCATATACATCAGGCCTAGCTCAACCCAGTGCTTTGTTGCACTGAGCTACCGTCATCTACGGTAGATATGAAGTAACTCAGTTTATATGATCAACTCCCATAGATTTCATGAATCAGACAATGAAGCATTTTTCACATCAACCTTAAATCATTCAGAAGAGACATTTTTCTTTGCTGGCCTCTATTTTTTTTAAATTTCTTTTGTCATATTACCATTATCATTTATGATATTTGAATTCTCAAAAGAACTGAAAAATAAAATGATTTGATTTGATTTGATTTGATTTGATAATTTCTTTCTCCTATCATTTAATTCTGACGACTTAGATATTCATTTCACATATTTCTCACTTGACTTAGTTTCACAACGAGATTTTATTTTTCGGTATTTTTTCGTTCAACATTAGTAGAGTTACCATGGAATTTTGCGAGGATCATTTTTAACCGCCAGATACATCAGGCCTTACTTAACCCAGTATTGTGTTGAAGTAAGCTACCACCATCTCTGGAAAATATGAGGTAACTCAGTTTTCATGATTAACTTCCATGGACGTCGTGAATGAGGCAATGGAAGATTGTGCAAATCTTCCTTAAATCATTTAGATCTGACATTACTTATTGCAGCATACTCAGTCCCTATTCTCTAACTAACAACAAACAACGCTAAAATGTAAATGTTTTGTTTTTTAATATTTAGATTAAACATTATTATACCTATACTTAGTTTACTCTGGGGTTTTTTTTTTAGAAAAGCATGTTATGCATTATTCTAACAGATTTAATTTGACTTAATTCGCTTTTCCATACTTGTTGTTTGCTATTTCTTCTAACTTTTTAATCCAAATAACTCAAATGATATACAATCCCTCTGGGAAATATTAAAGATTATATTTAATAAAAGCATCGCGAACATAAATGCTGTATAAATGTATGCATTCATCAATATTAATACGAAATAAGACTTCTAAGTACACAAGGGGCACAAGTTTATACAGAAGGCTGATCTATGGATGACAAAGAAAAGGAATCTGCCTCGATACAGTATCAATCTTCTGCGCCAAGGGAGGAATAGTTTCGCAGAAAAATGTCTAATTGGGGGTGGTGGAAAGTGGAGTCTGCCGGGGGCCCATGTATCATGATTCGCTAGCCCTTCATTAGCTCGTAGAGTTTCCTCGCCAAGGAATATAGTGCTTACGTGCAGAGGATCGTGGGTACCTCAGGGTATCTCTAAGGAGATAACGTGATATAATAGCTACCTGTGGTATGAAACAATGCGAAGAGGTGCTGAAAAATCAGTGCATTTTAGAATGCGACTGAGAAAACCAATCGTACTTATCGGGTCATTTTTGTTTGTGTGTGATGGGAATGTTTAAAGCAAAAAAAAAATGAAATATTTTGCTTTCTAATAATGCTTGATGAACATGTTTTGTTACTTTTTATTGAATTGGGCATACAGTCTGAAAAAGATGTGCTAAAGTCTACCCAACACAGACTGGGCAACATACTTTTAACGCAACGATTGGTCAAATTATGTCCAAATTATAGTTGAAGTTTGCATATCTACCCAAAGTTGAACATAAATGAGTTAAAAGCATTTTGTCCAATTTATTGTCGAATTGGCATTTTCAGCAGATATTCTTTATTGACAAAAAAAAGTTGTGTGAACAATGTGTAGGAACATTCCGCTTTTCTATTTTTATTTAACCGTATAACCAATAGCACCGCGATTCACCCATTGCAGACAAGTTCCTTATACTCATTGACACATAATGATATCAGGTTTAAGTTAAACTCGGGTCTAAATCTGTGGTTTAAGTATGGGTAGCCAAAAGTGCCGAAATTTTATACAAACTGTATAATTCGTTTGTTAACTGCTCTCTTTTTCCATGCTCTATTAATGTAGAAAACTATTTAAGTTTTTATTCCGAGACAGTTTTTAATACTATGAGTGCCAAATGTGCTGGTAAATTAAACACCGACAGTTATATATTCAAGCCTCGTATGGCTTCCCATACTTAAACCACAGATTTAAACTTTAGTTTAAGTTAAATCTGACATCAGAATACGGGCCATTGCGTGTAGCATGTGGGTGATTTGGGGGCTTGTCTCCACCCCCTTCCTGAGTTCAGAGTTAAGGGACGCAAATTTTCAGGTAAAAAAGGCCCCAAAATTTACTTAAGAGACTCCAAAATTTCAGCTGATGATGTTTGGCTAGGGGGTGATTTTAAATCCTGGGTGCGCGAATGGTACTTTATGCAAAAAATTATCAATTGACGTTTAGGTTATGGTAAAATTTGTTTTGAAATTCAACTGTGGATCTGTCGCAATATTACATTTTAAAATGTGAAACAAAGATGAAATATTTGCACACTGAAAGGTTAATATCAAACATGAAGTGATGAATATTGCTTTGAAATTCGCTTTCGATTTTCGTTTTCCTCTCGCCCGGGGTTAAATGCATGTTGTTGAAGTGTCTAGAATTAAATTATGTGCGTCTCTAGAATCAACGTCTTTCGGCACATCATATGGCCACTCGAGTAGCCAAGCCTCCAGACGACGTTTGGCTTCCAAATATTATGATAGGGCGGCCAATCTTCCGTTTATTATTAAACGGCGGCAAAATATAGTCACCGCCAAATTATATCTCAATTTGGCCGTCCTTTTACCAATTACAAGCGCTTTATTGCTCAACCGTCCTCATCTATAAAAAAAAAAAAAAAACGAAGTTGGTATATCTAAAAAAAAAAAAAAAAAAACGAAGTTGGTATATCTTTGAAAAATTAGTGGTGAATACTATGGAGAAAATATATAATTGACGGAAAAAGAAAATACTGAAAATCTTGTTTAACTTTAAAGAGTTAATTTGCCAAAGATGCTAAAAAGGTTAATGTTTGCGTAATTTGATATTATTGAAAAGGAAAAAAATGCTAAACAACATACGGTAACATGACAAGTAAAGGACATTGCTGCTACTGCTGCTATAGGAAGCTGCAAAGAATTCACATCTGTGATCATTATGCCGATATCAATTTTCCCGCTTTTTTGCGGGTGTAATTGCTTTTGTAGTTCATGTTTTGAATATCTGCTTTATTCAGCAATTTTTAAAGATTGCATACACTCTAAAGAAGGATGTCTAAAGGTTTACTCAATATTGGGTAAAAAGGGAACATGCATGTTTGCTGAGTAATATTTTGCGCCATATTGAGTAAAAAAAAATCGCACAGCGTTGGGTTTAGATTTGTTAATTCTACTCAGAATTGTAAATTCTTGCCCGATAGGGTGACATATATTACCCAACTGGCATGCATGTTCCCTTTTTACACAATATTGAGTAATCTTTAACCTATCCTTCTTTAGAATGTAATGTCTAAAGATTTAGATTCGTCCGTGTTTTCACGACGCGTCGGTATTCAACGGGTATTGCTTCAAGAGTGCCAACAAATCCTGACATATATACAATTTGAATAGCATCCTATTGAAATTCATGTTAATTCCACAGAAAAAAGACATGTTTTAATGAAATTATAACTTGATTTGTGCAACATCCATTTTGCTACAATTACTTAGTGGAAAGGCAGAAGAATTTTTCTGTTCAGAAAAATGATAGTATGAAAGGTAATGTGCTAACTTTCCCGTCTCGTAAATGAAAGGTACGCTGCATTATTTGTCTTTTTATCTTTATTAAGAACTCATCGAATATTTTTAAGTGATATCACAACATATTATATCTAATTACGGACTACAGCACAGCGAGTTCTGGATTTGATTGGAACAGCGAGAGAAAAGGAAATACAATTACCCAAACTTGGACAAATGAAATACAGAGCCATGCGATTTATCACAAGCTTAAACCCGATTTATATTAAAGTCAAAATGTCGTCCAACAAAGTCAAACATATTATTAACCGTTGCCTTGTCACATTCAATACATCTCCATGATGATTTGTACGTTTGACCAATTTAATGTTCATTAATGAGATCTAGGTTTTCGTATTCGTTATTGCGGCCATCTCCTGGGGTTGAATGCCAAAGAAATGTTCAATAACACAATGAACCACTATAATTATTAGCATATATTCATGATTATGAACCATTTCATTGACATTTGTTTTTATATCAGTTTATTGTATTATTTATTTGTTATTTGTTTATTCAAGTTATTCAGGGTATTCTCATTCAAGCCACATGACCTGCTTTGCACGATATCCCTGCCAAAATATATAGTATAAAATATATAACATAGAAAATATGATAAATCATATAAACACAAATAAATAAGGAGGACAATTTATTGTGCACAAAGCATGTCAAACACCAGTGTGAGAGTGTTATAGTTCTAAATTCTACGATCTTAACGCCCTCGAACAACTATTTAAGTTATAGAAAAATAGATGTTCCTATCTGGTTTTCGTGATGAAAATGGACTTGAACAAAACATACGTTTCACACACCTCAATTTCAGTCTTCTTATACGAACACCCCGCCAAAAACCAACGTGTTGCAAGGACATAAAACATAAAAGATGCAATAAAACGTACGATCAATATTAATCGTAAGTCTATGTCAAAGTGTGTACCACAGAGATGCAATTAATTGCAAGATTTATTGTATCTCTTTTATGTTACAGACCCCGGTCACGAAGGACCCCGAAAGCAACACGATTCACCCCGACTCGTCGTTCTGAGGCAGTTAACTGTGAATTAACAAAGAGTCGGGGTGAATCTTGTTGCTTCCGGGGTCCTATGTGACCAGGGGTCTGTAACATAAAAGAGATACAATAAATCTTGCAATTAATTGCATCTCTGTGGTACACACTTTGCCATAGACCTACGATTAATATTGATAGTACGTTTTATTGCATCTTTTATGTTACAGGCCCCATGGCTTAGATGTCAAATGTGATTGGTCTCTGCTTCGCATTTGATAATCGCGTTCTTCAACAGAGAACCAATAGAAACCCTCAGTTGATTGCTAGGTGAGTGCTTGGTGTTGATTAGCATTGTTTTATGGTGTTGATTTTAGCTTCGGATTATTTTCCATTTCCAATCAAAATATACTAGAAATCAATAGCAAATTACAAATTTGATCAGGATAATGCATGAGATACTTCAGCTGTTGACTACTGAATTCTGTAACTCCCATAGACTTTGTGTAGGGACTACCCAGTTCCCGTAGTTAATGGTTTAATACGACAATGAAAGCGTTGTTGTGTGGTTAATGGCATGTAAATCAATTGATTAGAGCAACGAGATACGACGTGACTGTCTGGAAACAGATGGGTGTACTAAGCAACGGAGTTTGTATAGTATATCCCTTCGCAAAATATAAAAAAAAAGTGATTGTTGCTCCTCTTTACATTACCAAGCTGATATTCAAAGTTATGGAGGGGGAGAACAAAATTAATTTCTGTCTTATGAGCATCTGAAGCTGGAGAGTATATGTTAAATGTATGCACCATTGGAAAGCAGAGTAAGTGGATATTTCGATTCAGTCAATACAGACAAAATCAAATACTTCGACTTTTCCCTGAAACCGTTGTCGACTGTCACATTTCATCTGCGTGTATTGCAATGACGTTCTTGGTTTCAGATCATTGAACCCACTCATTGTTATTTAAGTCTGCAAAGCGAATGAAATCTGACCACTCTTAAATCTAATCTCAGAGATGAATCATATTTCAATTGGTCTATTGGGGGCTTTTGAAGCTCCAGTACTTGTAAATAGCACATCTGGGCGGTGTTTCACCAAATCATTCTTAAAGTTACGCACAACTTTAAGAAAGACTAGAGTATATCAACCAGTGTAATACGCATAGAAGTCTCGATTATTCAGTGCAAGAACTGATACAAGTCGTGCGTAAAGTCGTTCTTAAAGTCATTCATAATTTGGTGAAACACCGCCTAGGGCTGTGTCACATAAAGCCGTTCATAGAGGTACGCACAACTCTACGAACAATTGGTAATCATTTCACAGTTGCTACCTCCGTGACATATGAGGATTAACAAGCGCAATGAAAGTTCACCAGCTAGTCGTCCGCAGATTCATGCGTAGCTCTACAAAACAGCTTAATGAAACGGGGGTATACCCTGTTATTACTGAGACTACTTTACCATAAACACATGCACAGAAACTATTTCATTCAATTATGTTAACTTATATTCTCTTCATTTCTCGCTTGATTTATTTCCCCCTATGAGATTTTACGCTCGGCAATTGTTTTTTTTTCGACTGTAATATAGAAAACTTCTGCAATACCACCACAGTCCAAGAAACAATATTTGTTTATGAATTTGTCAGGATTTTAGTTCAAGTTCGTAATTTTGCATTTTGCTGCGATTTATGTTTACGGAATCGAGTCATGTTTGCTGGATAAAAGCATGAGCGGAATATCGAATGCTGAGTAAATGAAATGTTATCCCATTTCGTACACACCAAGAAAACGGTGCACAAATGATGCGAACATTCGTGAAAAGGTGCAATCCGTGACAAAGCTTGAAAAGGATCAATATTGCCCCCTTCCGATGTGCACTTTTTAAAAGGTACATAACGGGTGAAGACTACCAGCGATAAATTGTACATTTTGTCAGCCCCAAGCGTACGATGTGTTACTTTCGGGATTCATTGTTTTATATCTCGTAAAGTCGCCATCGTTTAGGAGCGTGACATAAACTGGTAAACTAGACCCAAGCAATTTGTTACTGGGCGTCTGCGTATTAGACTGAATGACATTTTTTTTATACATACCTTATTCTAATTATTTATGACTTTGTACATGATTGAATATGCGAAAGTGAAAATAAATGGTTTTAAATTGATCGAATTTATTGGGACGCTCACATTCTTGAAGGCGCGGGTTCGAACCCTATAGATTATAACTTTAAAGTTTGTGGTACCAGTATCACTTTTCATTAAGCAAACGTGTAATATGCATTCCAAAAATGTGCCTCCATATTTGCATTTGTTTGAATCTTCAAAAGTGCAATATTGTACCTTTATTCCTAAGTGTGTACAGAGCAGTGCACACATGAGAAAAATCAAAATTTTACAACAACGATAAGAAATATCTAAAAAAAGTTCCACCAGTAAAAGGCAAGATGTGATGCGAGCACACGCATTTGGTCATGTTTTTTAGGAAGCATTTAATCGAATTTGGCAGACTGTGGCCTTGGGTTGGGGAACGTGAAGTGAATAAGCATTTAGATGTATTCTCAGGAGGATGTAATATTTGATCTCATGGTTTAGCATCTGCGGTATCGCATGCCGATTTTTGTCACCCTTAAATTAAATATTTCATAAACCACTCCCGGTAGAAGTGGACAGATTTCAAGGCCATATAGCGTAAACAACAGATTCATAATGATATAAAGAAAAATTATATTTGATAAAAAGCAATGATTCAAAGTATTTTTTATATTTGTAGTAAACTACTTTGGAGTCTGCTTTTAAATGCACTCTGTTTGTGCTTTATCTTACATCGCAAATTTCATGTCATTCTATGACTATTGAGGTGTTGCTCAAAATCAACTGCAAATCAATTGCAACTTTACAAATTGTAACGCACATTTCCATTAGCGCATGGTGCGCGCATTTAACAATACGCGCATGAAACAATGATTTTGATTGGCGTATTCAGATCAACTGCAACTTGCGATCAATTGCAACCTTTGAACAACACCCCCTTAATCGCAAAACCATTAATTTCGTTAAAGGTTTGGTATCAGCTAGGTATATTTTACCAATCGGAGCAGACATTTAGAAACAAGACCAAACTAAGTCACCAATTAAACATAATTTACGCTGATAGATGCACTGTACGTGCATACTGTGTTCCTTAAGAGTGTAAAGGTTGACTCACACCTTTACGATTAAATCCAAACTGCAGCATTCCTGACTCTCTGTGAACGCAGCAATACAAAGGGTCGACGCTCAGCTGACTCAAACGCGTGAGTACGTCAAGCGCTAGTCAAGCGTTTTGGCTCGCAATTTCTGCATTCATGAAGTGTCTAAAGCGTTGAACAGACGTAGGCTTTATACGCAAAATTGTAGGTCAGTCTCCAGTTAACAAGTTGTCTCTTGAAGTTTACCTATTCAGAAAGCTGGTATCTAAATAGATGATACATTAAATTTTCAAAAAGGGAGAGTCATCGGGGGCTGTGAACAGACAGTCAACCAAAGTCTTGTAATGTTAAGTTTTAATCTTCGTATCTTTGGGGCAAACATTCGGCACTCAGATATTATTCGCAAATATAAAATTGTCATGGGAACATCGTCCCTAAGGGAATCGATTTAGATAAAAGCAAAATATGAGCGTCTGATAATTTTCCAATTTCATAAAAGGAATTCCCTCCACA
>BQKZ01002843.1:45604-57808 GCA_036244855.1 Temnopleurus reevesii | reverse complement strand
ATGAGGCTCGTCGCGACAAAAGGGCCCTTAAGCTGTTTGCGCGTACGCGGTAAAACACTGCGCGGTAGCGTGACGTCACAATGAGCTGAACAGGAGCGTTGGAAAAGCCTAGGTTTCATACAAGTCTTTATGCTAAATACATTATTTAATTTTAGATCACCTTGGAGTGATTTTAAACACACTTTAGACGTTTCGAGACCGGGAAATAATGAAGTGAGAGGGAGAGAGAGCAAAAAAAAAAGGGGGGGGGGGATCGAATGAATGTTCTTCAGAATCTCATCATTTCGCGTCCCTATTTTGTAATTCAACTGTTCAAAATTTGCGCAAACATATTCAAAGAAAAGAATGAAAGTTCAATAAAGACAAATTCAAAACCAATAACGGTTTCAAATCGAAAAATTAAAAGCTCCTCCTCGCATATTTTCTTTCATTATTCAGAATTTCCTCATTTTGCTTTCTCCTCAGGGTTTTCCCCCTATCCAAACTCGTAGTTTATCATATCACCATCATGTAAAGAACATAATTTTTTTTTAATGTTTACGAAAAGAATGTTTACATTGTTACGGATTTACTCACTATCATCAAAATATTTCCCATATTTCTCATGAGATCGTTTTACCAAATATGCATTAAAAATCAGTACACATTTTTAGTTAATTTGCAGAGAACTTTGATTATCTTTTCAAGATCGATTTTCTTCAAATAAAGTTTCCCAGTTCGATGAATATAAAACTGTTTATCAAAATAAAAATATTTGTAAAGATTTGAAAGACGAGTTCATTCGTCAACAAACAAATATGATACGCATACCAATTTCGCATTAAAAGAGTCTACTGAAAAAAAAAATCAGGAGTTCTCATTAGCTGTCCGATTTTTCTCAAACCTTTTTTTCCTATTCATTTGATTATTCTGCTCCTGTTAAAGACATGATATTTTGAGGTACATGTAGACTCTTCTTTTAACAATGCAAAAATCAACTTGTTGGCTTCACTCATTTGTGCAATTTGTTTCAAAGTTACGAGCAAAAAAAACTGGGCGAGAACATTAAGTATCTTGTTTGGTGTTGCTTTATTTGCAATGAAGATTTCTTAATATTTATCTGTTTAGTATTTTTATTCGGTTTAATTGTGGAAACCTCAAATCACTCCCGACATCACCACTTGTTTTGTTTGGCCTTAATTAGTTCGGACTTGGAAAGTATCTAAGCCTCTCTCCCTCTCTCCCTTTCTCCATGAAGAGCTGCAGAGCTGATTTTAACAGATATAGTTTGATACTGAGAAAGATTATCATTCGGAGTTTGGATCAAAAGTATTTCATAATACTCTTCCCTGAACTCCCTGGCCCTCTCCATCTACATTAACAACGATAATCATAATGATACTATACAAACACTGGAAATGATGATGGTAATGACATGAATGATAATACAGATATCAAAAATGCTATTGATAATATCTGCGGGTAATTGGGATTAGGAAATGTAGGTCTTGAAACAAAGGCGACATTAAAGTCAAAACTGATTTTCATGCTGTTTATATAGAGTGAGGGTAGATCTAACAATTCTCATTTTTGGAACACTCAAATGATTTCCACTACTCATCTCTTTCTCATCTTTTTTCTCTGATATTTTAACTCTTCTTGCACAAAAGTTGATTTGAATACAGTTTACACGGATGTGAGTATGATTGCAAATAACATAAACAAGCAGCGTGTGTGCCTTTACAGGATTCTGATTTCTACCGTGATGTTCTGATATTCATTTAGCATTACGCCTGGGTACTAAAGCTAGCACTTTTCATTCTCCTGTTCAGCTTATTGTGACCTCACGCTACCGCGCAGAGTTTTTCCGCGTACGCGTAAACAGCTTAAGGGCCCTTTTGTCGCGACGAGCCTCATATATATTTAGCACTTATTCTTTGGCACGTAGTCTGGCTTATTTTAGTTTGAAAAGGCCAATCAGCCGTATTACCTCTCAGCGCTAGGTGAATGGAACGCCAGCCCACACAGGGCAAAATAAATGGCGCTTCCGGTGGTAATGTGTGTGGAGTGTGAATTTGCATTCATTTTGCACTTGTGTGCTGTTGGAGAGAATGGTATGGTATGGTACTTTATTTCCAATCAGTAAAAAGACATAACATATACATAATACGAAATGAGAATATATTTGACAAATTTACATGTGAACAAAAATAACTTGAAATTAATAGGGTTAGCTGGATTGCCCTTCCAGAAGAATTAAAATAAATACTTCTGTTCTTCCAAGGGGTCCAGATGACGCGTGTCGTCTTGTTGTCTTCGCGTAATCAAGCCATTTATGGGTCGATTTTATTGAAACAAAATCTGGACAAGCACTAATCTGCGATTAAAAAAATTGCATTATGGTAATATTTTAATGCAGGTCACAACGTCATTAAATATCTGGAGCACCATCTGTCCCATATAATACACACTTTAGGATTGCTTCCAAACACTTCCTATTAAAATACATTTTTCTTCAAAACTACAAATGAGCTTTAATATATCGACCATCTGTTTGAAACAGCTAAATAATGCATTTCGTCTCAATTGAAACCTTCATAAACCGGCTGAATGATTCCAAACATTCACATAGATTCTATGTAAAGAATACTTGAAGGGGAATTACACCCAGACAATAGTGTACGGTCAGTATAGATGAAGAAAAATCAGATGAACAAACTGTGAAAATTTGAGCAAAATCGAATAATCCGTTCAAAAGTTATGAATTTTTCAAAGTTATCATTTCCACCTGTGCTAGACATCCTTGAATTGGCAACGTATAGCCAATTCGCATAATCTGTGATGTCATACATGGATAACTCCTCAGTCACTTTGTATATAAATTAATTGAAAATGGATCAATATCATATTTCAAATGAGGAATCAGCCCCGTTCTTTCTGGAATGCTTGCAGAATTGATGTGGCTATAATATATTTAAGTGTACAAAATAAATGGAGAGTTCTCCATGTTGCCAGCCATTTGTGCCTGTACGTTTGCCAATTTAAGGAGCCCATGAGGGGTGTAAACCAAAACTTTGTAAATTCATAACTTTTGAATGAATTGTCTGATTTTGCTCAAATTCTCACAGTGTGTTCATCTTATTTTTCCTCATTTAATGATAGCAATTTAATGTCTGAGTGTAGTTCCCCTTTAAGCTATTCGAAGAGCATGTCTGTATTACTGAACTTTGGCAAATCACGCAAACCTAAGGTCGCATCATGTCTAAAGGTCTATCAAACTAACATCAAACCTTTTTCACGGTTGAAAAAAAAAACCTGGCTACCGTTATTGAAAAAATAGAAAAAAGTTAGGAGACCTTTCACAGAAATATAAACGTTTGGTATTTAAAGGCCGACTCCCACCTTTAAGTCTTAGCCTGCGTCCGCCTAACGCATTTTTTTTAAATTAAAAAACACTCCCCGAGCGCACAGTATACGCGGACTAGACGGTGGAATGGCGATCAGCTTGCGCTCGAGGAGCGCACGGCGAGAGTCAGTCCACCGTATGACATGTGTATTTGTGCGTCCAGGGAACGTTTTCAATTTTCAAAAACCGTTGGGCCGAAGCAGGCTAAAAACACAATGGCGTGAGTCGGTCTTAATTTAGCCGCCCACGTCATGGACATGGTTTCGTGATGTTCGAGATTAAAACGGTTTCTTTTAACCAATTTTTTCTCTTTTTTAAATCTATTTCAGTGAACGATGACGTGACATGGACTTGTTAACGATGAATCCTTAGATGGCTTCCATAAATGTCAAGAGTTTATCCGATGGGTATCTTAGTGGAACTAGCAAGAGGTGAATTCTTCTCACAACGCACAACCAGCTCAAATCTGTGAGTGGCGTACAAGATTAATAGCATTCTTCGCCGAAGAACAGAACCATTTGAAGAACAATCCTGAAGCTGAACTAATCAAACCAGCGTCCTAATGCTGCTCCTTAACAATCGACTATCAGTCTGCACTTCCAGAGTCTGCCGTTGTTTGTCCATCCGGAGGTAGCTCCATGTCGTCTCCGCCGCCGTCGCCCCTACCGCCGTCATCGTGCCTGTGATCACCTTCCACGTCATCTTCGTCCCCGTTCAAGACTGAGCAATCATGACGAGGATGGACCTGGGCGCCGACTACCCCGAGACGTCGGGGTACAACGACAGCGAGATGGAGTTCCTCTTCCCCTCCTCCTACTATTCCTACATATACAACGACACTACGATATCATCCAAACTGGATGAAATCATGACCGTGCTTTATATAACTCTACCCATTCTCCTCGCGGTCATTGGGATAATTGGAAACTCTACCGTTATATATATTATATTCAGGCACAGAGACATGCAAACTGTCACTAACTATTTCCTGGCTAATCTAGCAGCGACAGATGTGGCCATGTTGACGATCTGTGCTATTCCTTCCGCTATAGCTATTCTGACGAGGATACCTCTAAGTGTATGTAAAGGAATCAATTATATCATGTGGGTAAGTCGCTAACTTTCCTCTTTCAAGCAACGAATTGTTGTATCTGTCAATCTTGGTTTCAAAATCTACTCGATTAGTTTCACAAAAGATACATAGGATGTACTTTTGTCAAAGTTTCAGTGATATGTTTCATGGGGATCACTGAGTTTGCGACTTAAATGTAATCTATAACGTTATGCTAGACAACTCTCTATCAATTCATTTCTACCAAACTGCCAAATATCATATTCTACTTATTCCGACTTAAAAGTCATTAAAATGATTTTTTATTTAGAGTGCATCATGCATTTATTAAACCTATGTTGAAAATTTTGGTATAAATGTGGAAGATGTCAACTTGAATATAACAAATTACACACAATTTGCCAATTCATTGATCCTGAAATTTAAAATGTAAACAAAATATTAAAGTTTGAATAATTTTCATTCCTAGGTTAAATTTTCAAAGTTGCTTCATTGCTTTTTCATTCATTGAAATAACGATAATCCCTGGGGTCACAAGGACGAACTCCTTCTTCAAATATTAGTATATCATGTTCTTTTTAAATTTTTTTAGGGAATTCGTGCATTTGTGACACTACAACATACTCTTATATTCGTTGAAAATATCACACCACTTTTTCAGTATTGTCATACATATGTCAAAAAGTGTGCAATGTATAGAGTGAATAATCATCAATTTTAGGATTTACAAAAAAATTTCAAGAGAGCTTGGAGGTGTTTCACCAAGTCGTTCTTAAAGTTACGCACGACTTTAAGATTGACTGGTATCAATTCTTGCGCTAAATGCTCGTACTCTTATGAATTATTACGCACAAGAAAGGGATACCAGTCGATCTTAAAGTCGTTCTTAAAGTCTTTCGTATTTTGGTGAAGCATCTCCCAGAACATGCTGGACAGATTTGTGACATTTTTATGAATATTATATTTTCTCCCTCTAGGTAACTGTCCAGGCAACGTGTATCACGTTAACGGCAATGACAATAGATCGGTACAACCTCATCGTCCATGCCGTTAAGTCCAGGAAAACGAGAACCATAAGAAAAACTGTCTTCACAAATATTTTCATTTGGGCAGGTAAGAACATGGAGAAGCTTTAATATAGGATCTTTAAAAGGAGAGTCTAACTGAAAATGATATTTCTTCAACAGGAGCAGAAAAATTAGATGAACAGAACAAACAAGTTTGAGAAAAATTGGACAACTAATAAGAACGTTAAGAATGTTTACATATTTAGACAAATTGGCAACTGATGACGTCATGCACGACTGACCATTTATCACATTCATATCATCAATATCATAAAATGTTACCTTTTTCCCCAAAAATATGATTTCCTCAAAACTTTAGCCATAGGATATCTTCATGATAGATATGTAGATCTACTATTTGCATGTCTACATTTATCCAAACTTTGCATCTTTCTGTAAAAATAATGAATTTTACACCATTGATATAAATAAAATACTGGTTAGTTGTGCCCCCATGATGTAATCAAATTGGCAACATATCTGGAAATTTCCACTGATTTGCCCATTTATTCAAATCTTGAAAAATCCATACATTTTGTTATATATTGTCCGATTTTCTTCAAACTATTTTAGGTTTGCTCACCATTTTTTGTGCTTTTGTTAAACAAATATTTATTTGGGGAGATTCTTCTTTTAAAGGGGAATTAACCCAAGGCTTTAGTGGATGGTGTAAAATACAATGATCACACTGTGAATCCGACGATCCATATATACATTTTGATTTCTCAAAGTTTTGATTTACACCCCTCATGGGTTCTTAGAGCTTGCAAGCTACATGCACAAATAGGCTGCCAACATTTATTTTGTAGACATAATTTCCAATTTTCTAGACAATATTTTTCCTTTTTTTTTAAGTATAATGATAATGGACGTATCAACTCTGCAATAAGTTCAGAGAGAATGGTGGTGATACCTCAATTTGAATATGGCATCGTTTAATTTTTGATCAATTTATGTAAAAAGTTCATGATGAGTTTCCCATAAATGACATCACATATGTTTGCCAGAGTTGCCAATGCAAGGGAGCCCATTATGGCTGGAAATTATGACTTTAAAGATTCATGACTTTTGAATGGATGATCCAATTTTGCTAAACCATTAAAAAAAAGGGTTTTTCATCATATTAGTTTTCATTGATTTCACAAATGACAGGGTTAAGATCCCCTTTTTGTTCCAAGCAAATTTAATGGCGTCAATGTTATTCAAAATGGTAATGATATGCAGACATGGAACCATGGATTTATATGGTTTCATGGAACGTAATTAATGACTTCATTTTTACAACAAATGACTGTCGACGCATCTGCTGTCATCAGATTTGTTGAATTAATAAAGTTTGTAAACGCAACAAACGAGTATTTCCTCCCTCTCAGTTATAGTAGCAAAACCTTTTAATGTGGAATTGTCCATGAACATGAGTTAAATTAATGTCTATCAACCTTGGCTAACTTGTGTTGAAAGTCAATAAATGATTCCGTTATGCTTTGTGCGATTAAACACATATAAGGTTTAAAATATATCAGTTGGGATGCTACATAACACATACATGTGTGATCATTTTTTTATAGTATAAATTAAGGAACAGTGGCCAAATTCTTATTTCGATATCGTTTTAGTATCCCTTTCGTTTTGTTATTAATGAGCTGACAATATTCGTTTAAATTTTGCAAAAGACAATTTGTACGAAAAATTCACTTCCCGATATTTTCACAAAGTATTAAGCTTAGACAATTTTTTGTTGCGTTAAAAAGATACCTTTTAAAGTGTACCGATCCATGCACAATCACTGTGTTGAATATATGAACTATGTGACATTAAAATTGTAAATTGAATTCATCGTTTCATTTTGAATGATGAACATAAACTATGTCGGGCTCACAAAAGGAGCATTCTTGTGTTCGCTCATTTATGCACCCTAATTTCTAAATTGTATGTGATCCTAATTTTCCCGAAGATGCCATTCATTTTTAATCGCATAGGTGTGCTTTGGCCCTCGTTTACTTCCTTATTGCAGTTTGTATGGCGGAAAGAGACAAATTTGAGCGGTAGAAGAATAAATCCCCACTATCTCTATGACTATTTCAAACTTTGAGAGATAATTTTTACTTTTTACTTCATTTTGTTTTTGCTGTATGAGGATTTAAGCTCTAGTCGGGATTTTTAATGACGGTAGATACGAAGAAATCGGATTTGAATGTCAGGAAATCGCCCATAAGGCTTCACGTTTTCGTTTCTTTTCTTTTAAATCTGTGCGAATGCCGCCCGAACGTGGGTCGTGAAAATGTCAACGGGCGTCCGGCTTTCGCATGGCAAACTCGTCATTGGCGATTAAAAAGAAAACAAATACAGAGTATTAGAAACTGCATCTAGGGCCTGTTGAAATTTTCCATTTGATGGGGGCGGGGCGGTGGTTGAAGTACCTTAGAATTACAGATGGTTTAGAAAGTTGACTGTCGTATTTATTTATCCAGGTTATCTGACCATAGGTCTGACTTACATTAGTAAAACGCTAAAAAGAGAGAAACGGCTTTTTTTGTAGTTTTCGAGGTTTCATTTTAGACCATCTTTGAGAAATGCGAACAAATAGCAGGACATTATTTTGTTTTAAGGGCAGGCTTCAGACCTCGGCAGGAGCTATGAGGTCTCGTTCGCCCTATACTAGGATACTCCAGTAGACTAAAAATTCAATTGGGCCCAATTGCATAAAAATTTGCATTTAAACGCAACTCAGAAAATTCAATGCAAGTCCTATATACGCGCTCCTGATTGGTTGGAAATGGAGTTGCGTCAAATTTTCTGACTTGCGTTTTAACGCAACTTTTTATGCAAATGGCCAAGGACAGCTAGTTTCTAACCAACTTGAGAACGATTTAAATCTTTATTCACACGGTCCGCGTAACAGGGTGGAGCTGTTTCTGCCGCCCAATTGTGTGCAAACATAACTATATCATGTGCAACACGAATTGTCTGGCCTTCCTTATTCAAGACGTTAAGCTGTGACCTGTAATGGTTTAAGCCCCGTTCACATACAGCCCCGGAAGCTTGTTTGTTTGTTTGTTTTATTATTTCCGTCATGAGAGATAACACAACAAATACAAAAAATGGAAGCAACACGATTTAACACGACTCTTTGTTCAGAGGCAGTTAACTGTGAATTAACAAAGAGTCGCGTAGAGTCGTGTTGCTCCCGGGGTCATATGTGACCAGGGCCTTAGATTGGAAGCTTTTCTTGTCCCATGTCACGAATCAAAATGTGTTTTTATTCTATCCTGGATTCTACCGGGAACGGATACTTCTCTTTTNAGACAAATTGCCAACTGATGACGTCATGCACGACTGACCATTTATCACACTCATATCAATGTCATAAAATGGTACTTTCTTCCCCCAAAATATGATTTCCTCAAAGCTTTAGCAATATGATATCTTCATGATAGATATGTAGATCTACTACCGTATTTGCATATTTACATTCATACAAACCTCGCATCTTTCTGTAAAAATAATGAATTTTACACCATGAATATGAAGAAAATACTGGTTAGTTGTGCACCCAAGACGTCATTAAATTGGCAACGTCTCTGGAAATTTCCATTGATTTGCCCATTTATTCAAATCTTGAAAAATCCATAACTTTTGTTATTACGTGTCTGATTTTCTTCAAACTATTTTAGGTTTGCTCACCATTTTTTTTTTTTTTTTTTGCTTTTGTTAAAAAAAATATTTATTTGGGGAGACTCTTCTTTTAAAGGGCGATTAACCCCAGACACTTAGTGGATGGAGTAAAAATATAATGATCACACTGTGAAAATTTCAGCAACATTCGACGATCCATCTATATATTTTGATTTCTCAAAGTTTTGATTTACACCCCTCATGGGTACTTAGAGCTTGCAAGCTACATGCACAAATAGGCTGCCAACATGGAGAACTCGCCATTTATTTTGTAGACATAATTTCCACTTTTCTAGACAATATTTTTCCTTTTTTATAAGTATAATAATTACGGACGTATCAACTCTGCAATAATTTCAGAAAGAATGGTGGTGATACCTCAATTTAAATACCGTATGGCATCGTTCAATTTTTGATAAATTGATGTAAAAAGTTAATGATGAGTCCTCCATAAATTACATCACATATTTTTGCCAGAGTTGCCAATGCAAGGGAGCCCATTATGTCTGGAAATTATGACTTTGAAAAGTCATGACTTTTGAATGGATGATCCGAATTTGCTAAAAAATAAAAAAAAATAAAAAATTGATTTTTCATATTTGATTTCATTCATTTCACTGATGACAGGGTCAAGTTCCCCTTTTTGTTCCAAGCAAATTTAATGGCGTCAATGTTATTCAAAATGGTAATGATATGCAGACATGGAACCATGGATTTATATGGTTTCATGGAACGTAATTAATGGCTTCATTTTTACAACAAATGACTCTCGATGCATCTGCTGTCATCAGATTTATTGAATTAAAAAAGTTTGTAAACGCAACAAACGATTATTTCCTCCCTCTCAGTTATAGTAGCAAAACCTTTTAATGTGGAATTGTCCATGAACATGAGTTAAATTAATGTCTATCAACCTTGGCTAACTTGTGTTGAAAGTCAATAAATGATTCCGTTATGCTTTGTGCGATTAAACACATATAAGGTTTAAAATATATCAGTTGGGATGCTACATAACACATACATGTGTGATCATTTTTTTATAGTATAAATTAAGGAACAGTGGCCAAATTCTTATTTCGATATCGTTTTAGTATCCCTTTCGTTTTGTTATTAATGAGCAGACAATATTCGTTTAAATTTTGCAAAAGACAATTTGTACGAAAAATTCACTTCCCGATATTTTCACAAAGTATTAAGCTTAGACAATTTTTTGTTGCGTTAAAAAGATACCTTTTAAAGTGTACCGATCCATGCACAATCACTGTGTTGAATATATGAACTATGTGACATTAAAATTGTAAATTGAATTCATCGTTTCATTTTGAATGATGAACATAAACTTTATCGGGCTCACAAAAGGAGCATTCTTGTGTACGCTCATTTATGCACCCTAATTTCTAAATTGTATGTGATCCTAATTTTCCCGAAGATGCCATTCATTTTTAATCGCATAGGTGTGCTTTGGCCCTCGTAGACTTCCTTATTGCAGTTTGTATGGCGGAAAGAGACAAATTTGAGCGGTAGAAGAATAAATCCCCACTATCTCCATGACTATTTCAAACTTTGAGAGATAATTTTTACTCTTTACTTCATTTTGTTTTTGCTGTGTGAGGACCTAAGCTCTACTCGGAATTTTTAATGATGGTAGATACCATGAAATCGGATCTCAATATCAGGAAATCGCTCATAAGGCTTCACATTTTTGTTTGTTTTCCTTTAAATCTGAGCAAATGCCGCCCAAACGTGGGTCGTGAAAATGTCAACGGGCGTCCGGCTTTCGCATGGCAAACTCGTCATTGGCGATTAAAAAGAAAACAAATACAGAGTATTAGAAACTGCATCTAGGGCCTGTTGAAATTTGATGGGGGCAGGGCGGTGGTTAAAGCCCCTTCAAAGTTGGCTGTCGAATTTATTGATTCAGTGTATCTGACCAACGTTAGTAAAACGCTAGGAAGAGAGAAACAACATTTTGTGTAGTTTTCGAAGTTTCATTTTAGACCATCTTTGGGAAATGCCAAGAAATCGCAGGGAAATGACACTCTTCTGTTTTCAGTTAGGTTCCAGACCTTGGCAGGAGCTATAAGGTCGCGTTCGCCCTATACAAGGATACTCCAGTAGATTAAAAAGGGACCACTACAGATTTTTATAACTATCTAACTAGAACAATTCTATTTACAGGGTCTGTGAAACCAGGCGCAAGGGGGTAAGCACATGTGTGCAAACATGAGAATGGCTTGTGCAAAACAAAATGTCTGTCCTTCCTTCCTCAAAACTTTTAGCTGTGCCCTTTAAAGTTTAGATTTAAAGCTTTCCTTGTCCCATGTCATATATCGAAATACTTTTTTCTATCCTGGATTCTACCGGGAACGGATACTTCTCTTTTCCAGGCACTTTGACGATATATACCAAGCAAAATGAAATAATAAATCAAAATTATCTTGATGATTGCGCAAAACCTTAGCTTCGACGTATTTCGCTAACTGTTTTTCCTCTCACACTTCTTATTTCAATTCACGATTCAAACCGTTTTTCTTCACGCTACATCGAGCATGTCGTAGACATTTTTGAGGAAGCATATTTAAAAACAATAATTTATTTCGTGCTCAATCATGCGTGACGACTTACTGATGAGATATTTGATGTTACTGATGATTGATGGCCATTCTTACATGACTGATCACAACCAAAGAAAAAAAAGTTGTTGACATTTTGATTCTTCTGAAAAAGCTCACATTATCATTGGTTGTGTTCACTATCTTGTGCTAATTTGTATGGTATTTATAAATATTATTCACGGATAGGTAAGGAAACTTTTGGATCCACTGCCATTTCGGAAATTATCCCTTTCTACTAACACTTAAGGGCAGCTTACAATTAATCCATGGTGATGCGGATGAACAGATAAAACAACTGCTCGGTGAAGCGAGAAATTATCAATCACTTTAACCCTATTTTAACTGGGCTTTTTGAAACCAAGTTTATACTGGGGGGGGGGGGGGGGGATT
>BQKZ01002843.1:22353-40455 GCA_036244855.1 Temnopleurus reevesii | reverse complement strand
TTTATATTCAATGTTGGTCTCATATCTATACCTAGCTTATTATCAATGCATAATCGAATGCTCAAAGAAACGTTTTATTTTATCTTTATTCGTGTTATTTGTTAATGTTGCTGTTCAATCAAAATTCATTTCTTTATAATCATTATGGTAAATCATTATAATCTTTTTTAATCTAACGATCTATATTTGCAACATTAGCAGTTTGGACAAACGGAGCAAAGGATTTGAGGAAAATCGGGACAGCCTCCAAACGAATTGTGACTTTTCCAGTTTTGAAAACAATGAAAATCCCTAAGTAAATCGTTCAAAAGTTAATCATAGTGTTTCGCCTTCAAAGTCACCATTTCCTTTATGTACACCTTTAAAAGATATTTCAACAACTTAAATGATAATTAATTGTTTTATCTATGAAATATGAATGGAAAGAATGTAAAAACGTATTTGTCACAAAAGATATCATAGTTATTTCTTTAAGAAGATTTTTTTTTAACTTTAACATAAGTATACGGTTGAAAATTTAACGTCACTGAGTTAAAATTATTTATTTTCCTAGCCATTTTTTTTTAAATATTGTCATGTCATTAAAACTTCCTCATTAGTTGTTCGATTTTACTTGAATTTTTTTTGCTGATTTATCGGCTGAATTTCCTTTATACTTGCAGTTACTCATTTGCATTTACAACAAAATGTATTGTCGGGAGTCCATGAAATTTGGAACACGCTCTCTGTCGGCAGAACTACACAGGGAAAGTATTCGCCTGATGTTAATATATTTCGGCTTGTTCTCGAGTTTTGCGAATGTTGGCATCAGCCAGGTCAAACATCCTGTATGTTCCCAGGCGCTGATTCTATTGTTTTATTCCTCAGATTTGGGACCAATTCCCTGACGCCCGACGTCGACATCGGAACTGCAATATTGGGAGTTCGATGTCCTCGTCGAGGAGGGAGTCAAAGTTCGATGAATTTTACAAAGGGCTAAAGGTCGACTCACAACTTTGCGTTTTTAGCCTGCGTCGGCCCAGCGTTTTTGGGGAATTTAAAAGAAACGCTCCTTTGAAGCACAAAGACGCAAGTCATACGGTGAGCTGACGCTCGTCGTACGCTCGTCGAGCGCAAGCCGAACGTCAGTCCACAGTGATTCCTTAAACAGGCGTAAAATAATGAAGTGGCTGCCGATCTGCACATACCGTTCTACTTTATACCTCACCCCCAATGATTTTCAGGTTATATTAATCTGATAACTAAAAAAGTTTGTTTTTAATCGGTGTTTACGTTGTTTATTCGATGTTGATATCCATTTATCTTGCCATCCAGTTTCAAAATGTATCACAAATGAAAGTTTGTTTTAATATGGGTTTATATTGTTATGAATTACATTGACTGTTTCGTTGTATTAATGAACACATGAGTGTGATTAAAATTTGAAACACGCTACTCCTTACAATTGTCTCGCGTCCTTTTCTAAAGTGTCTAAGTCTGCTCTAATGCTCAATGAACAAATATGATTAAAATCATTATGTTTCATCTATTGGAATATCATGTACATATTCATAATATGCTTGTGTGTGTGTATTTGTGTGTGATTGCGTTTGTTTGTTTGTTTGTTTGTTAGTGAAAAAAAAACACTTATTTAAGTTTTTCTCGAAATACCTTGGGGTGCTTTTTGTTCAGTTGTGTCTATGATTTTGAGGTTCATGAACTTTCCAGACTGAAACTTTGCTGCCACTTTGGAGAACGTTGAAACTAGACACATAGAAATAGAATTAGTGTTATATCCTACTTATAAGATTGTATCCATTGTCATTGGTCAATGAACAGTCATGTGATTAAGAATATTTTCACCATGATATAAATTGGATATGGCGTGACGTCATCCTCGGAATAGTTTTCGTTATGAAACATTTTCTGACGTCATCTTTTCGATAACTTGGTATTCAGCTATATACCGCCATATCAAGATCAAAGGTCGTCGAAATACAAACAACAATGGCGGCCCGCAGCGGAGAAATCAACGACGATGAACCGAGATTTAATCTCGTAGATGATGATGATTTGGAGGAATTCATTTCATCGACAGATTACAAGTCGGGTATAAATTTGATAACTATTCCGGTTTTACTTGTGTAGGATATAAATCAAATATACCATGCACATTTTTCAAAGTACTATATGAAATTATGGATTCTCCGGTGACCGGCATAGTGACTATTTTCCGAGGGGCACAGCCCCGAGGAAAATAGTGCTATGCCAGTCACATCACAATCCATAATTTCAACTAGAACTTGTCAGTGCATGGTATATTTGATTATTAAGTCATGGTTCATGAACAGCTATAACTGGTACGATTAAACAAATTGTGTCTAGGTATACACTCTAAAGTATGTTGATATCATGAACATGATTACATGATCATATATGTGTATTATGGGTGACAAAACGTAATTGTATATGTGTATATGCATGTGCGTGCATGTGCTTGTATGCGGGTGAATTTGTGTATGTGTGAAGTTGGTGAAGGTGTAAATTATATGGTGAAGGTGAGTCTAGTTGTATATGCGTGCATGCTAGTATTTGTGAAATAAGTCTTCAGAATTTACAAACACCTTTATAACACCCAATTTCTTCGGCTCTCTACCTCTCTCTCTCTCTCTCTCTCTCTCTTTCTCTGTCTGTCTCTCTCTCTCTGTTTGTGGTTTGTTTCCATCTCTATCTGTCTTTCGCTGTCTCTCTCCCTCTCCATCTATGTATATATATCGCTCTCTGTCCAGATATAAAGATGGTGCATTAAAAATGTATGCCGATCTAGAGGTAAGATATGACAATTATATGCTTAAGAAAGAAGCTATATATCATAGGATTTACTTAATTTACCCTTCAGAACCCTAATTTACTTGTTACGCTTCCATGCACTTTATACGCGTGATAGCTGCACGCCATTAATTCGTAATTAGTGCTGCTTTACATAAGGTATCATCCATCTCTACTTTTAGCTCCATTGATTGGTTTATAGGGCACAGTCACACTTACATGCTGATCACACCCATGTTACCAAACTTAATAAATTCGAATTATGCATAGATTACTGAATGTTTTATGAAATTAACGACTTTGTACAATTAAAATTGAGGAAAATGACCTTCAAACATCATATTTCAAACGGAATCAAAGAGCGATAATTACAGTTTTATCAAAACGGTTTGGGCGCAGGATCAGATCAGTCTGATGGTGTGACTGCCCTAATAGGAATCACCCATCACCTCTGCTTTCATTGGACAGTCACACCGACAGGATGATCTCACCCTGCTGTCAAACTCAAATATCTAAAATTCGGACTATAACTTATTAACTAATGTTTTTTTTTACTAAATGAATTTGTACAATTGAATTTGAGGAAAATAACCTTCAAACATCAGATTTCTAACGTCATAAAATAGTAATCATGGTAATAATTACATTTTTGTTGATGCGATTTAGACAGCAGGGTTGGATTAGCCTGTAGGTGTGACTGCTGCTTAAACACCATTGCTTGTTTTAATTAAACACGTACGGGGGCGTCATGGTGATTTGAACGTGATTTAGAATGTTCGCATTTATTTTGGGATAATGGTTTTTGGAATCATAGGTTCTGCGGATTAATTAATTGGTTTAACCTTGCTGGGCAAACACATTATGCTGGCCATGTTTTCATTTAGTCGCATAGATGATTTGGGGGAGGAGATTTTAATTATTGGTAGATTGTAAAAATATTATTTATTTAGATTGGCCACTAGTTTCTACGTTATTTCACTTGATTTATACTGGTTAAAAACGGATCAATGTAAATCATGTAAATACACTACTAAAAAAAGTTAGGGATCACTTTGTTTTGGATTATTTGGGGTTAGCATTTCAGGATGTTCAGTGAAGCGAGAGACATAATGTAATGAATGAAATTACTAATGTGTGAAACTGCAAAGACAGTTACATTTGGCATATTTTTAAACAAAATACGTATATCAAATTACAGTTAAAATCACAAGGTATAATCTATTTCCGTAAAATTGAATCAAATGCAAATTCCCTGCTCCTTTATAACATTATTCAAACCGTAACCGGCCTGTGATTGTTGTGTCGGCACATTTTAATACACGGCGCACGGCGTTATTGTTCATGACCCACTTTATTTTGCGGAAATAGTTTATATCATATTGTATACACATTTGCTAGTGAGTCCTATTCTTTTAGAGGTGTATATGAGTACAATGATTTAATAACGATTGAAATAAGACACGAAATTCAAGTTTATGTTTACTCTGACCCCGTTTGTCCACGCCTCGAGTATCTAAATAATCCTATCCCGAGCCTTCCTTAGACAGAAAATCCAATAAGCTTCTCAATATATTACCAGTGGAACCGATTCCGACACAGCCTATAATTATTGTACACTTTGGAACCCCTCTCCGCAGCCCGCATCGCAAACGATTGTTTTAAGGTATTGTAAAAAGACGCAATTAAAAGCCAATCTAGGGTACGTTTCACACTTAAAGCTGAAACCTTGAGATTGCGAGAAACTACGAGAGAAATATTTCATTGGCATGTAGCGCAAAGGCGGGTCATTTGACAGGGTGCCTTGTTTTGGTCCAAAAGGCGAAATGATGACTTGTACTAACTCGTCAAGTGGCGTCCGTCTTGATTAAGAGGTGGAAGCGATAATTTCTTGCTTTCACTCGCCTTGGTGCCTTTTATTGCAAAAAAGTTAGAAACCGACTTTTACGAACCCACCATCGCGCCATGTTTATACGAGGACGTGCTGAAGGAAACTTGTACAAACTCACTTTCGCGCCTTCTTTAAGACGAGAATAAGATAAGGCGACTAGTAAAAATTTGCCTTGATGCCTTGTTTAAGAAAAAAGGCGAGAAGGCGACTTGTATAAACTCCCATCGTTCTGCACGCATAATAATCTGTAATTTTGGTCGCAGTTTCTGACCACTTAATGTTTTGGCTCTCAATGTGAACCTTACTTCTGGTAGTGTAGAAGCCGATTCACACCTTTGTGTTTTAGCCTGCGTCTGCCCAAGCGTCTTGGAAATTAGAAAAACGCTCCCTGCACGTACAGCATACACGGGTCAGAGGGTGGACGGGCGTTCAGCTTGCTCTTAAATAATAATAATGATCATGGCTTATTTACCCAGGGTAGCCACATTCAGCTGTAAATTAGCTGCTCTTCCAGCAGGCCCTGCATAACATGAATTTATCATTACCCTTCTCCTTTCATAAATGCCGAGCGCCTGGCAAGAAGGCAGGTGGTCCCATTTTTGTAAGTCTTTGGTATGACTCGGCCAGGGATCGAACCCACGACCCTCAGTTCATAGGGCAGACGCTCTACCACTGAGTCACACATGACCGCATGACCACACATGCTCTTAAGGAGCATACGCTGAGCGTCAATCTACCGTATGGCATGCGTGTTTATGCGTCCATAGAGCGCTTTTAATTGCCAAAAACGCTGGACCGACGCAGACTTAAAACGCAAAGGTGTGACGCAGGCTTTAAGAAGAGATGTCTCCACGATGGGCCATGGTGATGCATTCTCCAGAGGAATCGGGATTGTTTTTGTTCGAGAGGAGTCAGGTAATGGGATGCGATGAGAGTGATTTTAATTACCACCAACCCGTAAAGCCTCCCACAGACTCTCATTAAAGACACTTGATAAGCCTCTTGTATGTGGCCCAACGTCTTGGAGGGGATGCATCACAGCTAGGAGGTAATCTGCTTTGATGTGTCGGGATCAAGGTCTTTTTTAAACGCAGATACGTAAAGTCATTGAACATATTCGTCCGTGTTTTCACGAAGTGACGGGTGCCAGAGGGTATTGTTACACAAAATAAGTAACAAATCCATTGAAACGTGTCCTTCCATAGAATTGACACGTTGTTCGATATGATGCCCGTTGAATTGGCGCTATGTCGGTATTTCTTTGTCTTCATGCATTAATAGTATGTGGCTCCCGTCACTTCGTGAAAACACGAACGAATTATCTCATTATCATGCTCACCAAATCAGTTCACATTTCACCGGTCCAAACTATTACATGTAGATAAGTGTCCGAGAGCACTGGACACTCTAACTACTTGTCACTCGAACCACTTGATGAAAAATGTATCATGTCAGTCACACATTTACTCACCTATACTTATACATACATACACACACATACATAAAGGTATATACATAAACACACAAACAAAACTGACTTGTACATACTCCAAAAATATAATCTTGTTCACACTCGCACATATGCACATACATAATACACACACATGAACACTCACCCACACACACGCTCACATTTCTACATTACACACATGCGTGTGGATGACGTTGGAAATTTTGCGTTTTCAAATTAAGAAAAAAGGGTGCAGTTACTGGCACTTGTAACCTACGTTATCCGAGTAACATTTAATTAGACTTTCAGGTAACGCTATGAGCAGATGCAGATAGTACAACGGATTTGGACAAAGTAAACGTCTTCCTTCCAAGCATTTACGATAGCTAGATGCTATGTGCAAAGACGACCTGACAGATGTTGCACCGGCGACTTTCGTTTTTGTGGTCATGAAGATATAGTGCAGGGTTGAATGAAGTTTCCTACCTTGTCACGTTCCCTTCTGCTCATAGTAATTGCCCAATGAGTGTTAATAAAAGTATTTAGATACATTTATAACAGTAAACCTGAATAAATATTTGCCATTCATGTAATAAAGAATAATTATGATTATATTGGCCATGTAGGATATGATGGCATTAAAACGTTACATTAGACGGGCAGACATAATACAAAATAAAAGTTATTTCTTAAGTTATTGATTGTTCAGATTGCTACTCATAACACCTCAAGTACTTCGAGAACTGACGTGATTTTCTTGTATTGGTAACACAATCTTTGAAATGCAATTAAGGATGTCAAGCACAGAATCTTGGTGTCGCTTATTGGTCTCCATGGTAATGTATCCCTACATTGAGGCCGACTCACACCTTTGCGTTTTAGCCAGCGTCGCCCAGCGTATTCGGAAATGAAAAACGCTCTCTGGACGTACAAAGACGCAGGTCATACCTAGGACTGACGTTCGGTGTACGCTCCTTGAGCGCAAGCCTTACGTCAGTCCACCATCTGATCTGCGTATGCTGTGCGTCCAGAGAGCGTTTTAAATTTCTAAATACGCTGGGCTGACGCTTGCTAAACCTCAAAAGTGTGAGTCGGCCTTTATCCTCTGAATGCTTCAAACGCAACTGTTTTCCCAGTTCGCGATGGTAGCCACACCACATATCTAACCTGTTCTGTTTACAAATTACATCGACAAAATACATTTAAAGGGTATCTAAGGACAATAATGATAATTTGCTAGTCGGTAGCATACACACAATCCGATTCCCCTAAATATGCCATGACATTAAATTAAACGTTTCTCATGAGAAAAAAAAAACTACGACTAGCACGAAACTTAACGCGACGTTTAATTGCTTATAGCACCGTAACTATTAATCCATGTCACGTCGGATATAGTTGTTTTGGGTTAATGTAATGTACTTCTGTGATTAGTGGGTCATTTTCAAACTCAGATACCCTTTGCGACTATCAATCTCTTCCTCTATCTCTATCTCTCTCTCTCTCTCTATCTCTTTCTCTCTCTATCTCTCTCTATCTATCTCTCTCTCTCCTCATGTCTATTTTCTCTCTTTTTCAATGTCATACTAAACGCGTACATATATACACACCTACACACACAAGACACGCGTACACACACCTACATACACAAGCACACACAACGCCTGTACCACATATCCCAATAAATTCCTAATCAAATCTTTTCAATTTTCATCTGCGTCGGCCCATCATGTTTTTTAAATTAAAAAAGATTACCAGGGCACGGTATACGAGGATAAGACAGTATTTAACTGACGTTCGGCCTGCGCTCAGGGAGCGTATGCCGAGCGACAAACCACCATATGACCTGCGTATTTGTGTGTCAAGGGAGCGTTTTTAATTTTCGAAAACGCCGGGTCGAAGCTTGGCTAAAAATGCAAAGGTGTGAGTCGGCTTTAACATGAAGATATGGCCGCATATCTCCACATAGTGCTTATTTCTCTATCCTCTCTTCCTAGCTGTCTTTGTCGTCTCACGCATTGCCATTCTTAATTATGAATTATGTAATGTACCCTGTATGTGCCCCTGCAAAATACCATATTTCATCACCAGAATCTCAACACCAATCATGTTAAAAAATAAAATGCTGCCTAGATGATATCTTTTGCATGTTTTATATTTGCGACTTCACCTCGTATTGACGTCATATCTGATTCGCCCCCTGAAATTCGGCCACATTCGTCCCGATTAAAACATGCTCATTAATGACAAACCAGCGTGCAGGTGTCGTCTTTTACACGTACCCTTCCTCACGCACATATGCATATCCATCCTCCCACACGCACACGCACATTCGACACGGCAAGGAAACTCGCGCATGTTACTTCGCGAGCTGAGCGGCCAGTCGAAGCTCCAGCGACGCCACCACGCGCTTAACCGCTCACACGCTGCTGCTGCACCCGGCATCCTACTCCATCATCGCACTCATCATTCGAATCTCTCGGAGTAAGACGGTGCGGTGATACAGCCCGTCCTCGTATGCATCCAATCTCGTCCATTCACTCCTAAAACCATGGCGGACTTTACAACCTTCATCACCACCCTCGCTGCCGAGGATTCCTCGGGGTCGACAGGGGCTTGCGATCTGGACGACGAAGTCCCCTTCGATGCCAGCTACACCAAATTCCACAATGTGACCAGAGTCCTCATCCCCCTTATCATGGCCATCATCACTATAATCGGAATATCGGGAAACTCTATCGTGCTCTACATCATTATCCGACATCGGGAAATGCAGAATATTACCAATTTTTTCATCGCCAATCTGGCCGTTACGGATGTTGCCCTCCTTGTGATGTGCACTATCCCGACTGCGGCTAATATTGCAGGGATTTTACCAGTAAGCGATGCCATGTGCAAGGGAGTCAGCTACATGCAATGGGTAAGTCCTAATTAATTTATATATTCCTCACTGAAAAAAAACGCTTGTGTTAGATTTAACACTTGCCGGAATCTTTGCAGGACCACACCAGAAAAATGCTCAAATAAGACATTTAAACAACGATTGGTGTTGTTCAGGGGCTGAAATAACACCAGTAGGTGCTTAGTACTAACTTGATTACGAATGAGTGTTATTTTAACACTTTTCTGGTGAGGTCCAATATAGACTCCGGCTGGTGTTAAATCTAACACCAGCGTTTTTTTTTTTTTTTTGCAGTATTCCTGGTTCGACGTAAATTTCGGTGATAACTATGTTATGCTATATACAATCACTTAATTGCAATCTATTTTCTGAAGGTTCCCCAAATCTCTGGAATTGATCATACTTGATCTAATTAGTAAGCATTGAGCGAACATAATAGGGCATGCTTAAGCTTCTTAATGATGTTCCCATGGCAACGCTGCTCAGAAAAAAAAAACAATCACCAAGTTGCTAATTACAAGCCCAAGCGAACTATAGCCATTTATTTTTAAAGCCCGATGATAAATATTTCACATTATCGCGGGACTGACCTAATTAAGGAGGTAGAGTTAAACAATTTCATGAATATGCTTTCAAGGACATAGCTTCATCTCTAATCAAAATGATACTAATTAGGTCTGAGACAATATCGAAATCTATATTATTAATTTCCCTGATGCGTTTTGTTTTACAACTTTGCAATCACTTCGGGTATTGAATGTAAAATTATCAGCAATAATCGCTAACTTTCTTTATGAATGCATATATCGAAGACTTGATTTTGGGGGTCATCGCTTTGAGAAAATCTGACGATTTGCATGGAATTCCATGAAAACCATAATATATATCGCTATGCCAGCGCGAATATGTATCACAAAATTATATCCTAGTAACAATAGTTGGAAATAGACATTATAAGTGATCATCACTATCAAAATACTGCTCATCCTAGTTTATAGAATAAAAAACAAGATAACTTTGTAAATTAATAAATATTGTGACTTGATTACGCTTTCGATAGATTATGACATGTTTTATAACTAATTGCCAATAAAACACATATGAACTTGTTTGTTTAATGTTTAAATAGAATCTACCTTCGCTCTAACATCATGATTTCTTAGAATAATTGTCAATCCTTCCAGTACGCCATAAGCAGCACAATTGATATCATATAATATATTAATCGCGTTGTTTATCAGCAACCCTAAAACACGATGAAACTCGTAAGTTCATTTTATGGTGATGTTTGATACGACAGCCTCCTCCGAGACTTGATCGATGCATGCCTTATTGTTATGGCGTGTTACTCTTCTGTTAAAAGGATGGTCAGAAAATGGACGTGTAATTGACAAAATGTGCAGGGGTCTTCTATAATAGCAAAAATTGATAAAGGAGATCGTGCCTGTTGAATAAAGTGCATACCACCGATTTGTTTGACGCTAAAGTAGGGTGAAGTGCATTATAACTCGATTAATTTTTTTTAATGACAAAGCAGTGCTGGTACCTCTTAATATACAGACAAACAAAACTATTATAAAAAGCTGGCAACATTCTATACAAATCGTCACCATTTATTGTTTTATAAGTAGTCATTAATTTTCCTATTGTCTTTTTAAGTGGCACTGTGGGCATGTCAATCATGAAAATGAGGTCAATCATGATAATGAGATCAAATCTCAGGCAGGGTATTCGAGTTATTTCCGTCTTTTCAATATTCATTTTGTCTACTCACTCAAAACACATGCATTACTTTAAATCAAAATCTGTGAAGATGCATGATTGCATGAAGCGTACATGGTGTTAACTTCTCAAAGTTTCAATTAAATGCGATCTGTATTTTACAACAGATTTCTTGACGCACTTCTGCAATTTTACAGTCCTTCTCCTAACAATCCAATATTATGTATTCCTTAAATGACGATATCTAACTATTTTTATATACAATCACACGTAATTCATTTCAGAATCGCTGATGAGCGCATTTTGATTGACAGCGCATTGCCAATGGCAAACTTGTTTGTCACAATCAACGTTTGCGGTATACCAGCCCGAGTTTGTTTGTGGCAGCGAAGCACGCACTGAAGTGGCAGAAATCATATCACTTGTCTAAACCTAACTTCTCCTCTCAAACCCACCCTCTCTCCTTTTCACAATGAATATAATTTTTGTTTGTGACTTTCTCGATGTCTTTCTTCTCGAAGCTGTCCCGTGAGGAGACGGCGTGGCGGGGTATAGCACGAGCGGCTCGAGAAACACAAATTTACTTGCCCAAAATGTCAATATCCACCTGACATGCCTGACGTTTTGAGTCCAATCGATACTCCTCGAGCTGAAAGACTTCGTCCCAACATTAGGGACGTAACCACAATACTTCTTTTTCTCCCCGATGGGTTTATCACGGCTTAAATCCTCCGCTGAACGTCCACTTTAGAGGAAGTTTTCTCCACCCAAACACTGTGGTCGAATGCAATTACATTTGAAGGGTAATTTTGTACTATCCGAGCTTTTTGTGACATGCTTCCAGAATTCTTAATGATTTTTGAAAAGTTGGATGGTGAATCGGTGTTTGTGTTGTTGTTGTTGTTGTTTTTACACTTGCCACGTCTCTCTTATAATGCAAAACGTCCACTATTAGATAGCGACTGAAAATATTCGATAAGAATATATGTGATTCCAGACTACATGTTCAGCCGAAAATGGTACATTAGGGGTTAAAACTATCTTGAAAATGTGCTATTAGCAGTAAGATTTTAAACGGTGCAATAATTATTGCGTATTTTGTCAGACGCTATAGATGCAAATGTGTAAGGCAGTATTCAGAAGCTCAACAAAACATGAGGAAACCATTTGGGCTATAAAGTTTGCTCATTCGTGAATACATAATATGTCGAAAAGATTAGTTCATGCATGTCGTTAACATTGATTCATCGACATTTGTCAATTCCGCATGCGTGACCAATGCATAAAAGAAGGGGGGAGAGAGACATTGATAGGAGCATGATCCAGGAAGAGGTTTCCAACATTTCTTCCGCATTTCAATATAGAGGCCGACTCACACCTTTGCGTTTTAGCTTGCGTAAGCCGAGCATCGGTCCACCGCAAGACCTGCGTATTTGTGCGTCAAGTGTGTGTTTTAAATCGAAAACGTTCCATGCGCTCACTACTACGCATTAGTAAATTGACGTCCTATTGCGTTTAAGAAGCGCAGGTCGAACGTTAGTTCGCCGTTTGACCCGCCTTATTTTTACGTTCANTAATATGTCGAAAAGATTAGTTCATGCATGTCGTTAACATTGATTCATCGACATTTGTCAATTCCGCATGCGTGACCAATGCATAAAAGAAGGGGGAGAGAGACATTGATAGGAGCATGATCCAGGAAGAGGTTTCCAACATTTCTTCCGCATTTCAATATCGAGGCCGACTCACACCTTTGCGTTTTAGCTTGCGTAAGCCCAGCCTTTTTGAAAATTAAAATCGCTCCACAAGCGCGCAGTACACATGTAAACTGATCAAACGGTGGACTGACGTTCAACTCCCACACAAGAAGCGTACGCCGAGCATCGGTCCACCGCAAGACCTGCGTATTTGTGCGTCAAGTGTGTGTTTTAAATCGAAAACGTTCCATGTGCTCACTAATACGCATTAGTGAATTGACGTCCTATTGCGATTAAGAAGCGCAGGTCGAACGTTAGTTCGCCGTCTGACCCGCCCTATTAGTACGTTCAGTAAGCGTTTTTAATCAAGGAGAAACGCTGGGTCGATACAGGGTAAAGACGCAAACGTGTGAGTTAGCATTTACATGGCTAGACCAACCGTAATGGGTATGGAACATTAATGTCAGAGATATGCGTATGTTAGCATAACATAAGATCCATTGCGGTTAGTTCATGTACAAAGTGATTATTCTTGACAGGGACAGGAATCCCATTTAACATTTGTTTATATCCGCCATGAAGAGTCAATGCGTTAGGCGAAAGAAAGATTTGACTAGAATGAAAATTATCCGCTTACACAAATAATGGTCTTTACCATATTCAAGCCTCATTTTGGGTGAAATCATCGGGATGGTACCGTGAGAAAAATTTTAAAAATGTAAAAGCCGACTCACACCTTTGCATTTCTAGCCTGCGTCGGCCCAGCGTATTTGAAAATAAAAACGCTCCCCGGACGCAGGTCATACGGAGGACTGAAGGCCGGCGTACACTCCTCGAGCGTAAGCCGGACGTCAGACTACCATCTGGTCCGCGTACGATGTGCGTCCAGGGAGCGTTTTTAATTTCTAAAAACTCTGGGATGACGCATGTTAGAAACGCAAATGTGTGAGTCAGCCTTAAGAAGGGACAACATATTGTATTCTATCATCAATAATCGAATCACCGGACACGTTATCATTATAAAGAAAAAATATTTCCATATCATAAGGCTCATTACTATCCACCACACATGATTAAACTTTAATGTAATAAGTCCGATTGAAATAAGAATCACATTGCGTGAACCATAATGCAGACCTCAAATTATTCTCAATGACATCATGGTGCTGCTCTAGCGCCGTTGAATTGCAATGTAGGAGTTGGAATGAATTCGACTGTATTTCTGTTTTACACGGGTATGAACGTCGAATAATTTGTTTGCAGAAGTATGCGTTTCACTACCTGAACTTTATACCATTCTATATTCGCTATAATCGTCTCTTTTGATGCTCTATTTACACAACCCGGCCGACTCGGCTGGTGAATACAGACGTCAAAAGACTGCAAAGAATATTAATAATTCCCCAGCATGAAGCGATATACGCCACATCATCTCGGCTGAAATTAAGAGCCGTGTCATAAAAAAAGGGAATTTGTTATCGCATATTTTTTAGCATAAAGCACGATAAATACAACCGGTGGAACATACAAATTTTAATGGCAAATATATTTTGTCAGATTCACTTAATGTGATGTTTAAACATGAAGCGCTGCAGATATCCCTTTTCATCATTTTACCTAATCTAATTAGGGGTGACAGCTTACAGAACATACATGGTATCATTTTGCGAAAGAAATCGTTTTCTACTACAAAGACAAGTTATATGAAAATAGGGAGTTTGGCAAGCCAGGCAGTTTGACGTGGAAACACTTTGTAAAGCCCACGACGTGACATTTACATCATCACCAAAAATAAAAGTATATTTTATATCATAGATTAGTTCGGGTAGAGATAACGTTTCAGATGTTTTATTTTTGAGCTGAAGTGAAACATTTCACATAATTCACATAAACAGATAATATATTTTGTCAATAACAAATTTAGATATTTCCGAGTTTGTTTGAATAATATCGACACAGAACTGGCTTAATTATCGCAAAATAAGAGCAACGCCGTGCGTCGTTTTTTTTTCTTACACACACATCACCCCAAATGTACAATGAATATGAATTCACAATCCACATACATGTACATACTAACAGACGCTCCATTCATCTGGCGCCGGCTCCACTAGCCGCCAATTCTGCTATCGGTCCTTAGGAATAACGGCTGATACGCATTCCCAAACTTAAATAAGCCAGAACACATGCAGAAATCCTTTTCCAATTGTGTACCGTATTTATCACCGTACTTGGCATGTAAATAGTTTTGTTAATGCATCAACTACCTTTACATTAATTTTTTGCGACATGACTTTTACTAATCTATACCTTTAACATTCAAGCTTTCCTTGGACTGACATGACTATTGAAAATGAAAATGAAAATGAGAAAATGATACAAATGATATATAACTAATCCACATGAGTGCATTTACCGAAGAAAAGGAAGAAAAGGAGCATAAACTTACTTCACTTTTATTCATATTTGTAATGTGCTACAGGAATACATAAAAGCACTCCAGTAAAGAAATGTTTTTATTCAAACGGGGATGCTTTACAGGTTTCTTTAATGAAGGATTTCGACTTGCGTCATTATGGGGGAGGAAAAAAATATCGAAATGGTCATTCGATATGATATGCCGATAAATCCAAATAATGCAAAATTCACTTTTTCATCAACAGCTGGTAAGATATTACAAATGTTCCGATATGTTTCCTCCATGCAAAGCAGTGGGCGTTTGAAAATACAGACAACATATTTCGCCCCGCGTTTTTTCACAATAATGTATTGGTTGGGAATCACATTACAGTAAATGGACAATATGAGGACAATTATCATTACTCATATTGTTATGTATAGATATTCATTAAGACAATGAATGCATTTGATCATTTTATGTTTCAATATTATACAGTGTTCCATGTTTGAGATTATAATTGCATCATATTGAATGCTTTGAGATCTTTGCTGATTAGTTTATGTTATACATATGGGAATATTTATGTAGCCAGAGCTCAAATGCTCCATGTTACGTTTTATCCCATAGTTTTACTTCACTGTTGGGTATTTAGTCCTCATGTTCTGTGAAGAGATTTCCATCAAACAGAATACTACAGGTAATTTATTGACACAACTCTCTCTCTCTTTCTGTTTTTTTTCTTTTTATTGTTGTTGTTTTGGAACTGTAAGACAGATGACATAATGCTGTATATATATTATACATTATGATAAAATCTTCTCTCTAAAAATGTTGAGGAAAATGTATTCACCAAACACTGGGCAACGGTGATAAAATTAGACCGTTAAAGTATGTTAAATTCATTGATTCATCTTGCATTTCCACTAGACGTTTGGCATATTCAATCTAATAGTGATAATATAAATAATATGATAATCCAATAGGCAAAATATGCCAAACCTGTGATAGAATGTCTCGATTCGACCAAATATTGGACATAATTATTCCAACCAATAGTTGTGTGGATAGTGTGTTTGCCCAATGTTGGGTAAACTTTTTCCAACATGTTAAATCCATTTGCAACTGGATTTTGCAATTTCTATAGACTTTGTGCAGGGACTACCCGGTTCCAGTAGTCGATTGGTTAAGAGTGCATGCATGTTTGGTTCATTGACTTCACTTTAGATGAATTTGCATTATCTAAGCCTCCGTCATACCTTTGCGTTTTTAGCCTGCGTCGGCCCAGCGTTTTTGGAAGTTAAAACCGCCCCTTCGACGCACAAAGACGCAGGTCATGCGGTTGACTGACGCTCGTCGTACGCTCAATAAGCGCAAGCCGACCGTATGTCTACCGTCTGATCTGCATATGCTGTCTGTCAAGGGAGCGTTTTTAGCTTCCGAAAATACTTGGCTGACGCAGGCTAAAAACTGAAAGGTGTGACGCAGGCTTTACGACCACATTACACTTTTATATTCCATTTGAAGAATCATTAAGGTATTTTAGAATAAGCTAATTACCCGTCTGCCCGTATAATCAAACCATTAATTCCCGACTAATTTGATGCATTAGAGAAAAACACTAAACCCATTAAGCAAACACAGTACAATAAAGGTGATTAAACAGCAATTAAAGGAGGTATTTTAATCAGAAGACGCTTCGGCGCAGGAAGGTTTTCATGATGATTAGTTTGTGCTCAAAATAAACATCAATTTGTCTGGCTTATTTTCTGCACAATGGTCAAGAGGATTTGAATCAACAAAGGTAATTTGTGGATTTTTTTAAAAATAATCACCAAAAGTATGATTTTTCAAACAGTTTACTGGCACAATGCCTCTTACGAATAAAATGGAAAGTTGTCTGCGTTGCTGTGAATTTTGATCAAGAGGAAGTAAATTAAGCAAAACTAATTTGTCTGTTTCTTAATGATCACCAGAAGTATGATTTCTCCAACAATTTACTCGCAAAATCGAGGATAAAAGTTGTCTCTGTCTTTATTTGCTTTCGTGACACCCAATCTCGCGCGATTTTTTTTCTCAGTTTTATGTAGCTTAGCGTCATCCATATGATCGAGAAATCCTCGGTCCGAGTCCCACTTGATTAATTCCATTGGTTAAAAGCGATTCACAACTTTGCGTATTTTAGCCTGTGTCGACCGAGTGGTTTTTTCTTTTTGATAAAAAATGCTCATTGGGCGTACAGTATACGCTTTTTAGACGGTGGACTGACGCTCAGTATGCGCTTAAGGAGTGAATACCGAATTGCAGTCCACCGTATGACCTGCGTCTTTGTACGTCAAGGGAGCATTTTCAATTTTCAAAAACGCTGGGCCGACGCAGGCTTCAAACGCAATGGTATGAATTGGCCTTTACAACTGATGATCATATTGGCAATATGAGTGTTTTCGGGATTTCATTTGTCTCTTTAGTGCTGAATACTGGCTTAATGCGCAATAAATACAAATAACGAAATAGAAGTTTGCATGTACGGGCTACTCTACAAGACTGACTCATACAATTACGTTATATAGCAAACTTCTGCCAAACGTACAGTAACGCAAACATATGGAACAAAAACGTTGACCGACGTTGAAGGCGTTCATCTAACGTTCGACGTACGCACGCGTAAGCGGCAACTAGGTGTACTTCTTCGTTCACACGTCTTCAACGCCTGACATACGTTGGCTATAAACGTAAAGGTGTGAGTTGGTCTTTCTACGGAATATTTTCAAGAACATTATGTAACACGTGACTGATCCAAGTTATGAGGATATTGCACAAACATATCCGGCATAATGTTTGATTGACTTGTACTTTTCCAGTAAAAACAAGATGTGATTTTTGTTTCATAAGGTATCGATCATTGGTCAGCGAAGACGGGTTTTATCGACAGAAGAATGATGAATGAAAAAAAAACCGGATAGAGAGCACCTGCTTAGAAAACAAATGTTACAATAACTTAGTGATGACGGAAGATTTCTTGGAAATGTTGTAAATGCTACAACTACAAACTGACAAACATAAAACACCTGCACAAGAACTTGTTTGTCATGCAAACATCTTCCTTGGACCAGATGCTAACATTTTACGATTGATTCAACATTGCGCCTTATTCGACCATTATAAGACTCCATATTTGTATTTACGCATTCAATTTAATTTGTCCATTCTTAGCTATTATAATATTAAATCTCCCCC
>BQKZ01002843.1:9712-22223 GCA_036244855.1 Temnopleurus reevesii | reverse complement strand
CGCTATCTCTCTCTCTTCTCTCGCTCCCTCACTCAACCCTCTTTATTTAATGCATACCTTTAACGATAAGACAAGTAAATTAACAACTCACAATCGACCACAACATGCACACACCCATAGATGCAACCTGGTGCCTTATTATAGATTTGCTCATTATTTTATTCATTCAAAAATCAGTGAAATAAACACGTGCACTTTTCAGAAATGTAAATGAATTTAAGGCGGCACAATTAATGTCATTTTAGAATTTGAAATCGCATCAATTATTTCAATATATCTTAAATATTGTCTGTCTAAGTACACAACACGTCTGACCCAAATGTTTATTATTGGCTTAATACATATAAAGTTCCAATGCATGGAAAAACATAACACAACTCTGAAACGTTTAACTAGCATCGGCGCCGCCACTCACTTGGAATAATTTGTAACGTGGCGTTCTAAAAAGGAATTTGCCAGCGGGTGTCACGTCTTAAGGCCGGTTCACACCTTTGCGTTAAAGCCTGCGTCGGCCCAGCATTTTTGAAAAATAAAAACGCTCTTGAAAGCACAAATACGCAGGTTATACTGTAGATTGACGTTCTGCGTACGTTTCTTGAGCCCAAGCCGAACGTCAGTCTGGAGTTTGATTCCCGTATACTGTGCGCTTGCTAAGGGGTGCGTTTTTTTTATTTTCAAAAGACGCTGGGTCGACGTATGCTTAAAACGCAATGGTGTGACTCGGCCTTTAAAGAGGCGAATGAAATCGCGCCTTACTCTATGCACTCTATCCTGCTTCGACTACTTAGAGTTTCCCAAAGGGTTGTTAGTGTTTGCGTATGTTTCGGTTTGCATGTCAGACCGATATGTGTGCTACAGGAAGGGGGTATGTTATCCGAGGTCAACGTTAATACGGCTTTACATTTTTCAATATCAATTAGTGGAATGCCTAAGGATGTTGTTAATATCAAAGAATGTTGCATGCTGATGCTGAGAGCAAAAACACCCATTTGCTTCATCAATGGAATTGCTGCAACCATTCAGTGCGTCACCCCCATAAGAAACTAATGTTAAACCTATGAATGACCTATAAAAAGAATGTTTGTTTGCGTGTGTATGTATGAATGCGCGTATCCTCATGAGTACGCAGCTGGATGATACGTATGTGTGTGTATTTGTGTGTGTGTTTGTGTGTGTAAATGTATCTCACAAAACTAAATCTCGAATGACTCATTTAAGAAATGTGATTGTTTGGTAAATTTGTTGATAGTCATATTGGGTTTATGCAAAATGAAAAGATATTTGGAAAATAAATGTCTTTGTACATTTATTTCCTCGTTACGAGAGGTATAATATTATGTTTATGGAATAATATTTTTATGTAATCATGTTAATGTTTTATCATCTCGCAAATGTATTTCACATGTTAATTTGAACAGTTGCGTTTTGACATGTATGTAACTATTGATTATATTTGAAAGAAATCTCGAATAAAAAATAGAAAAATGCTGTATGTAGACAATGTATGTGGGGGAAGGTGTGTTGCTAGGTAGTTGATGTGTGGTGTGCTCTTAAATTCTATAATCTCATAATAGTTGGTTATTTTTAAATACCTTATTTTGTTATAGCTTCTGCATGTTTTCCAGCGTGGTTTTGTGTGATAAAAGAAACCCGCTTGAGAAACCAGATACAAAGACTGAAATGCGTCAAATGAATTAAATTTGCAGAAAGGCATGAGCAAAGTAGTGAGCAATTGTAACTGTAAGATATATTTTCTTTGTATTAATAGAGACATCTGTACATAAACATAATGCTTATGGTAACTACCTTGAAATCATAAGCTTGCAGTAAAATATGTTTGACGTTTTATGGATTAATATCGAAAACGGAAGATTTAAAGATGGAAAGTTCATTCTATCGACATCAAATTTTCATAATCTTATGATATTTCACTCTTCTTGGTTTTAGTAAAAAGGCCTTTATTACAGATATGCATACAGACATGAAATAACACAATACTCATATTGGTAGAATCAGGGAGAATTTTCTTCCAAGTAAAATATGAATATATGTCTCCGTCTCCTCCGCAACAAAGTCATAATGTTTGATGTGAATCGAAACTGCCAGCGCAGAACAACTTCAAAATTGCTTTTATCCCAGCTCTGATCAAAAACGTCATTACATCGAATTTAGGGTGATTGAGTGAATGAAAGGGCCAAGTGAAAGGGGAGCCAATCGCTGAGAAGGTAAGTGTGAATGGCCTTCCCTGATGACTGGAGTTCACCTTTTTAGATGGTGTTGATCTCTGACGTTGCTTTAGACTTGGTCCGGCCGCGTTCAGACGCGATATAATTATGCCCTATTCACACTTAGAAAATAAACCTCCAGTGTTGATTCTATTTAGTAAAATGTCCCTGTTTTCGGGTATTTTGACCCATTGAATTCTGAATTCTGTATATGGACTACCAGATTCCAGTAGTCAATGGGTTAAGTTATAACGACCAGCTAAAAACAAGCTAATGATCATCTTCTTGAGATATGAAATGATTTTTGTTATGTCTACGGATTAAAAAAAAAATTGTAATTATGAAGTGTTTTTGTTTTGTTCTCTTCTGGAGTGGAGCATTTTTTGTCATGTATCTAATTCTTTCATCAATTTCAGATCAAAATGTTGCCCCTGATACCTACAGTATGCTATCGACCTATACCCCCATTCTTATATCAATAAATTGGGTACTAGTTTATACTAAGACTTGACAAAGGTATAATGTATGATAACATCGTGTAAATGAGTGACTGACAGACTAGTCCAGTTGAGTACTGCGTGTTCTGATAGCACCCACCTCTGTATATTCACTTACACTGAACACACAGGGACTGCACAGCACTCAACCACAGAGTCCTTACATAACCCTCTGATACCCCTCTGATCGCGCCTCCACAGATCAGAGGGTTATGTAAGGACTCTGTGGTTGAGTGCTGTGCAGTCCCTGTGTGTTCAGTGTAAGTGAATATGCAGAGGTGGGTGCTATTTGGCCGAGCTGAGTAGACATGTTAGACTCGTGTAACTATGCCATTCCGGTCTATTTTCTTCAGTGTTTGAACACTCCGCGAAGTGACATTTATGGGGAAAATATGATGAATGAATGGCTATAAGTTCTGCGGGATAATAAATGAGCTAGAAAAATGAGGTCTATTATTAATTTAAGTTGATGACGTACAGAATATTTACATTCTTATGTTAATCCCATCTATTCATGATGACCTATTTGATATAATCAATTTCATGTTGAAGTGAGTGTAAACAATATGTAACGATTCAAGGGATATAATTTAGAGGGTTATTTGCGCTATTAGTCTATTTGAAATTGTCATCACGCAGTACTTTCCTGAAATTGAAATTTGATTAATCTGCAGTACCTAAAAGGAAAATAAGGATAGTGTGAAAAATGACTCCTATGTAAAATGATACTTGATTTATATTACAAATTGATTATTATATCATATTTTGCAAACGTTGAGTAAAACGTGCAAAATTTAATGCAAAGTAAATCAATGTTAGCAAGCTATCTAAATATAAAAACAATCTGAACTATTGTATCATCCAATAAGGCTGCCTTGTAAATATTGATCTGGAATTAAAATTTAATCAAAATACGACATTTGCTGATTTCGGCGAACATAATTTAGAAGTAAACGTAAAAACAAAGCAATAAAAAAACCCAATCCTAGGAACTACTACCAAAATGACTCGATTAACTTAACATTTTTGAAAAAAATAACAACGTGGACACCCATCCTGACGGCAAAATGGCTACACAAACAGAAGACCAAAAACTGATTTGTTTGATGAAAATGAATAATTCTATAAAGACGATAAAGAAAACACAAAGTTTGCAAAGTAAATTGCGCGGCAACAGCCTTCTCCGGAATCGTGACATGTACGTAAGGAAAGCAATTAGAACGCCGCACTCACAATCCCTTAGGACAAATTCGCGCAATTGCCAATTTTTATCTGCGCTTTTGAGTCTTCACAGTATGATGTTTACGTTGGCATATCCCTGGACTTCACCTTTTCATATTGCCGTATGTCTTCAAATACATGTATTTGTGCGTATGTGTGTGTGCACTTGGGTCTGTGTGTGTTGTTGTTTGCGCTTGTGTTAAGAATTATGTGTGTATGTGTGTGTATGTGTGTGTGTGTGTGTGTGTGCTTGTCCGTTAATGCATAACGGTTTATATCTTGTGTCAAATCCCATTGTTAAACCGTAAAGGATTTCGCTTGGTTTTATTCCACACAAATGAAAATAAGACAAGTAAAAACAAAACAAAAAGGTAAGTTAATGTTGAGTTTAAAAATGTGGAAATCAAATTTCTTATTTAAGTATTTGAACAACTTTGGATTTGTATTGCCCGGATTCTCACCGAATAAAAAGCATATACCCTTCTCTTCACTAAATTACGCACGTATACACACACACGCATATACACACACACACTCGCGCATACACACATACATACACACACACATGTAGACACATCTACACACATGCACTGTGTCTTTTTATTCCAGCCTTCTGAAGAAAGCCGTATTTTTCATGTCGTTCTGCAATTTTTTTGAAGCGCTTCTTTTTTTCCCATTTAATATCCTTGCTGTAGTTGCTGTAGCTAACACCTCTGCCATGCAGTCGCTCAGTATTTGCATCTTTATTAAGTTACCAGCCATGTCCTCTTGAATGTACGTGTCAAAACCATCACTTTCACCAATAAAAACTTACATCGTAATGCAGTGTTTTCTGGACACGAACCTCTATCTTAATAATGTGACAATTTACTTTGGCTCACTGCGCAGATGACGTCACCGACACGAAAGCTGGTCAGCATCGTACGTAGTCTACCGACCTAAACCCAGTCATGTTGATTTGTTTCACAGAGTTAGGAATTGAGATTGAATGGTATTTTAGCTGCATTTTCATATGTCCAAGTTAATGACATAAAGAAATATTCTGAGGCGGTCAACTTGACAAAGAGTCGTTGACTGCCTCGGAACGACGAGTCGGGTGGGACGTGTTGCTTCCGGGGTCCTATGTGACCGGGGCACTATTGTAGTTTGCATTCTGTGCACCCCGCATTGTTTTCATTGTTTTCATTGTAATATCAGTATTTGGAGGTAGTGCTCTGTTGATTGTATGTATATCGTTTTTACTATTTGTACGGTTGATATTTTATGCTCATGTCTGTTTATAATGTATTGCTTAATTCATTTGCAAATGTTTGCCAAATATTTGTATTTATGTTGATTCTCTTTTATCAAATATTACACAAAATTATATTAAAAATAAGAAAGGTATATACATGCCGATATAGAAGAGTTGATTTTGACAAATAAGATGGGCAGGAGGCTTCACGTTACCATCAGTTAATTGTCTTTGAAAATAAAAGTGATTCTGCAAAAGGTTATACCCACTCTCGACGTTTCGATCAGCATATCCTCAGCATCTTCAGAAAAAAAGCAATAACATTTTAGCTGCATTTTTACCAATCTGGGTTTAGTAGACGAAGATGTCCACAAGCTGGTATGGCTTCACAGTGTGGGTATGTTCTCTTTTATACTGGACCACCCTAATTTTCAGGAAGATATCTTGAAGCATCATTAACCCTTCTACTTATCACTTTTCCATGAATGAAACATTCTAGCTTTAGATAAAATAGTATCAAATAATATTGTGTGTGTGTGTGGGGGGGGGGGGGTCAAAATAGGATATATCAAGATTACTATGGAAAATAAGGCCATAATATTAAAGATGGTTTGTTTCATCAGATTTTATTAGGTTATTTTATTCAAAGCATGTTTTGAGCAGATTGTCGAACCGAGAGACACTAAATTAAAATTCTGGTCTCATGTTTGATTGTTGAGATTCCATTAACTATGATACCCTTCGCCCCGGACATGATTTCACGTTCTGGTAAGCGCCTCTAAATAAATTTCATAGATTTGGCTCATTTTATATTGAAGAACCTGCATACGAACCAGGAAAACAATATTTGTCAGTTTAATTCTTGGTTGCATATGTGCCCTAAAACCAGTCAGACATTTCCGACATTTTTTTTTTTTTTTGGTGATCTTCATTTGGTCGTTGTTCTTTTATTATGGACTTTAAGGAGTTTGGTTTTCGCAGATTTTGTGTATTTGTTTTTGGGAGTAATCTTTGCAGGTTTTGTTCAATTTCTCCATCATTGTATTTTGGTTGTTGCCACAAAGTACCAGAACAAATAATAAGAACATGGCATTCAACTTCTGGTCATTCCAGCAGATTAAAAAGGCCAATTAAAGTACCTTTGTTTTGTCAGTATCCAACGGAACCGATTCATAACTTAGCACTTTATAAAGTGCATTGTGACTGTCACATGAAACATATCCGGCAACAGTGGTTGTAGCTGTTCCCCAACATGTCACGTCTCAACATAAAACGACGCTACTTCGTGTCAAGACACTTTTATCCGAGCTCTTTTTGCCTCACCTTCTCGCTTTTTTTTCCAAATCATATCAACTCCCCGTCCATCTGCCAATCTGGCGTCGCTAAATTTAGCTGGAGCTGATTGGGTTTTCCGTGACACATCACGACGGGGCAGTGGCCGTCGGCAGGTAACACAAATTGGCTATAGAGCTAATGTGCCCTTTTTACAGAACCCCAACTAGCCTACTGTATCTGGGTAAGAACCACTGATCTAATAAAGCGCAGACTGTATTCTAGAGGTTATGGGTTCCTTGTACCCTGCGCGGGTAAAACCGAACGCCAGTTGAGGACTCTGTGTTCCAATAGCATCCATATCTGCACATTCTCTTGCATTGAACACACAGGGACTACTCTGCACTCAACCACAAAGTATTCCATACCCCCTGAAGGCGCGAATACACTGTGTAGAGGCGCGATCAGACGGGTATGTGAGACCATGGAATTGAGATTTTGTGTTTCAATGATGTGTAGTCACTGAGTGTTCAAGGCAAGATAATGTCCAGACATGGGTGATATTAGAGCACAGCGCCCTCAACTGGACTCCACTCTTGCTCGCGCAGGGTACATGGAACCAATAACCTCGAAAGAAACAGTCTTGGCTTTATAAAGATCAATGGTTCTCATCCATACACAGAGTCCTCAACTGAACAAGCAAGAGCAATCCGTTGGCTAGGAGCGACGAGGATAATGGGCCGAGCCAATGAAGAATTCACCTGCAGCCGTTTAGGGCAAGAGTACAGGAGGCTGGGCCATGATACGGTACATTTGCCTCATTAATTCTAGCCTCGGTACGCAAAAGCATCTGATCTGCTCAACATGGAAGTGGTCTCATCGATTTTACTGGGGCATACCATTACCCAGCTTCTAAGTGGTAATATTATAGCGCACATACGTGTCGTACTACGTTCAATTAATGAACGAGTCTGATAGATATATCTTCCTTCGAGGTGCAATTGTTGAATTTCTTATGGACTGGGGCAATAAGGGTGCAAAACAAGTTAACAACAAATGGGATGATTGGATGGGAATCGTTTTTAAAGTTGAAAAATAAATACATTTGCAAAGCACATAATTCAAATCAACAAGATGATGCATAAAGTAAGAAAGAAGAAACAGCTCAAAAGATGAAGGTGTCTACAGACATATAAACATGATAAATATCTGATGTTGATAATGACAGTAAATAAATGGTCACAAAGTCGGACAAAGCTAGAATATCCAAAACGAAAACTGAACAATTTTTGTCTAAAAATGAAATAAAATGTTTGATTACAGATTATGAATCAAGTTGCTATCGGTCAGGGCCTTGTTGGTTCGACTAATACTACACGCCTGCGTCAGCTGGAGTAGAAGAAAAACGGCACGTGGAAAATGAAATTATTTGATTCACATTCTTAGTCAACATAAGTAATGTCGAAATATATGACTGCTATTCATATTAAAGTTCTTCACAGTTCATTAAAATTAATCTCATTTTTCGTGACCAAGAATATTTAAACAAAAATAATGACATAAAAGAAAGAAGAGGAAATGAAAGATAAACTAATAATTCTGTTAGCATTTAATCGGAGCGGTACATGAAAATATATTTATTTCTACATTCTGCATTTTCAAAATCATAACTTGATGATTCAAATTATTAATGTTACCAAGGTATAGACTTAGGATTAATCTAGGATGGACTTTCTAACATTTTCATAATCTAAAGTGCACCTTTTTAACCACAAAATGGTAGTAGGCAGTGGGAGATTGACAAACACCATGTTAACACCTGGGCAGCTGTTAAAACCCCTATACCTGGCATTGCCCGTAGCTATGAGTTTTGACCCATTTACTAGATTCTTCCTCGGTCCCCGAAGCATGGTCTTCACCTATAGGACTTTGCACGAGATTCCCCCGCAGGTGCTAAGGTGATACGAAAGCTTTTGTCCACGGCGTTGACAGGTGTATGTTGCGTAAAATCACCGACAAGGAAAGACACGTATTTATCTTAAGCCCTGGTCACATAGGACCCCGGAAGCAACACGATTCACCCCGACTCGTTGTTCTGAGGCAGTTAACCGTGAATTAACAAAGAGTCGGGGTGAATCGTGTTGCTTCCGGGGTCCTATGTGACCGGGGCATAAACTGAGCAATAAAGCCAAATGTATACTCTTGCACTAATGTCCTGTTTTGCGTGCCTGCTTTTGTCCTCTGTTTTATGGTGATATTGTAATTTGGGATCAATTACTACCGAAATTGTGCCATCCCTATAATATTTAGACAACAACCCCATCTTGTAAGCCCACATTTTGCCGTCCACAAATATTTTCTTGACAATGCAGATGATTGAAATGTTCATGTACAGAAATATTCGAAATATTTGAAAAAAGAGATAATAACTGTGGCGAAATTAGCAAAATTAAAACATGTGAAAAAGTAATCTCTTGTAATAGTGAATGGTCAGATGGTGTTCACGAGAATGTTCTTTTCTTTTCTTTTTTTTTCTTTTTTTTTTTTACTGGAATCCGTCGTAGAATGAAGCGAATCCCCTAAAAAAGGAGGTTTTAACTAACGGCTAAGTGGCACATTTCTATTTACAGGTAACGTTGATAAAGTTTTTTATGCTTACTGATTCATCAAAGACCCTCAATTGATGTTGAATCAATCAAGTTCGTGTTAGACGTACATCCATACTCGCGTTAGCCAGACTTGTATCCTGTGTACACATTCATACCGTCGAATGAATTGAATTAACGCTGGGCATAACGTGGCTATATTAACGCGCATGTGTGACCGACCCTACATTTCCTGAACAATGTTATTGGATCAGGGAAATGAACCCTGTGCTCTTTGAGGTGGATATGGAAGCTCATAAGTACCACCAAGAATTAGAGATAATTATCTAAAAAATGTCTGTGTTTTGATCAGATCGGGGTTGTCTTTCAAAAAGATATTCGTATATATGGAAGCTCAAAAGTGCCACCCAGATACGGAGAATATCATTTCAGGAAGTCGACATCTTGATTACGTCAGGGTTGTGTTTTATAAAGCTGTCCATAGATCCACGATCAACTCTACGAACGAGTGGTGATCCTTTCCTGCACGCATTGTTAACCCCAGTCGCTGATATGCACCTGAGAGAGGATCACCAGTTATTTATAGAGTTATGAGTAGATCTATGAACAGCTCTATGAAACACAACCCAAATGACAAGATATCTGATCTCATCATGTCCCCATCCCATAATATGGAGACATAGTGAGATGGTGAAATCTATTATCTTGGATGTCGGCATATAATCATAGCCCCTTAGGGATATATAGATGATAAAATCATACAATCATATGTTTTCCATACATGCAGCACGAGCTCCAAGCTCTTGCCATCAGTAGGACCTTTCACGAAGTTTGTCGAAGCGACAAGTAGTAATTTTGCGACCGATACCATAGCAACAGTCATAGGTAGTGCTTTTCATCCAATCACAACCGGGGAGTTCATTGATTTAGTCAGCGCTGACCAATTGACCATCTCATCTAAATGTTGTACTAGTAACACGATATAATCCATTTTTAAAAAATTAAGTCGAACGCCAATTCAATGTTTCTTTGTAATGTTATACAAATTTGAACCGACTTGCTATTGTTGTGTCTTCACAGTTCAATTCACGGCTTGCGTCTCTGTTTTCCACGATCCACTTTATTTTGCGGAAATAGTTTTTATCGTGTTTAATATTCATTATGAGACCTATTCATCTGATCAAATTGCTCGTAAGAAGTCAACTCCCCAAATCTGAGTGGCACGTTCAAGCTTCCATAAGTAGTAGTTTGCAAATAACATGCGCGAAAGGACGATCGGAGTCAATTTAGACCCCTGGTCGATATGATCCCGTATGCGTGTTATACGCTTTTTCTGTCGGCAACGTTTAAAGGGCTCCGTCACACCAGAGATGTAACTTTATGATCACACAAATGCTTTCATGAACAACGAATACGCACAGCAGCTATGAGATGTAAAAATTGTGTTCCTTTGCGCAGAAACAAGTAGCCTGACTGACTTTGAATTTGTATTGGTTCACTATTGACATGGGTAAATGTTGTGGTCAGCCAATCGTCTCCCTCCATATTAGGATTTCTGCACACTTGAAGGCCATTTAGACCCCTGGTCGATAGGGGTATTTTGATTTGAATAAATGCTGCAGACATTTGTAGATCTACACATGACTCTCCGAACGACTGGTGACACTTCCTTGCACCAAATGTTAAGTTCTGTGACTGGATCGCACCTGCGAAAGGATCACCAGTCGTTAGTAGAGTCGTGCGTAACTATAAGTACAGCTTTATGTAAAACAGCCCTAGGAAAACTGGCTGTAAAATGTGTGACGGAGGCTTTCGGGGGGCACGTACCTCTGTCGGCACGTTTAAAGTTGGGAACGAGGGCAAGGTATGATAAGGAAATTGGATATGAAAAGCAGGAATTGTAAAGGATGGACTTATTGAGAGGGGCTAAATAGAGAGATAGAATGGAGTGGGGAATCGAAAGCTAGTCACTCGCATGGCGGGGAGTTTCATCTAAACAAATGGTTGTAAGCCTTCATTCTGCTTTTTGTCGGTCAAGCGCATGAGACAACGGCACCTTCAAAATATTTTTCCTTCACTCAAATACGCCGTTCTTTCTTGCGGAAACTATTGTGTTTTGTTCAGTTAAATAAACCCATAGTTTTGTTTTAGGAAAGGTATTTATGTATTGTATAAGTTGTTTCCAATATCAGTAGGCAGTGAGGGTGCTGAAGCAAACAAATTTGATTGTTTTTTTTTGTTGCTTAGTTGTTTATTTCGAATTCCAATAATTCTCCCGTTATCCTTGAAGTTGATACACTCATCAATATTTTTTTTCGATTGAGATAACATTCACCCACATGCCTTTTTTTTATTTCCTCTAATCTCGCTTTACAAAGTTATAATAACAAGAATGAGATACATATCGTGTTACGTCAAAGAAAAAACCTTGACGCGATTTGTAAATTGATTAGTTTGTTACTTTCTTGGAGTTAGAAATCCGTCGCCAACATTGCCTCGGGGCTCATATTTGAAAGATATATAAACTGTGGTCATAGTCGGTCATTGCTCTTACTGTGTGTGTGCGTGTCTCTCTCTCTCTCTCTCCCTCTCTCTCCCACTCTATTTCTCCTTCACGCATTTTTCCTTTTCAATAGACTCTAAATATTGTTCAACCTAGTTTGAAAGCACGTACCCTAGACTTTCGGTGTGTGCGTGCGCAGAGCATGATACAGGTTATTGTGTGACTACAGCACACACATACAGCATTGCTCTATTTTCATGCAGACACACAATGCATACCCTGTATCACTCTCTGTATATGCGCACAACGAAACCCAAGGGTCTGTTCTGGCAGACTATGTTCAACTAGTGATTCAGTACGTTTTAGGCCCCACATCCTCCAATTCATCCCCCACCTCGTTAATCTGTGTCATATTTCGATAATAATGGTACAAGTTTGATCATTACATCAAAATGTTCTCCGAAATACATTTATCATCCATTTATGATTCATTTCTATCTTCAGACTGGAAGGGTCTGTAATCAATATCTCATAACATTTATAGTTAGTTTTCCAATGATTACATGTGATTAGAATTATGTGTAAAATTGGTAGGATTCTATGAATATGACTTTATACAGAACAAAAAAAAATCATGGTATTCTGGAATTTGGACCATCAGACCATTGTGTACTGTTGACAGCTTTCTTTATGTTCGTATAATCTTTTTTTCGGAGGGATATTCCCTATCTTTTCTTTCGCTGTGTATTCCTGAGTTATACATCCCGCTTATTGCTTCCCTCAATAATTGGTGCTCACGATTTTTTAGTATTATTCAAAGATATCCGTCATCATTAAAGAGCAAAACAGAGTTTTGCCAACGTAATCAATCAAAGAGGACAAAAGAGTACGAGGGTATTTTAGATGCCCGGACAATTATTTTGCGTAATAAAAATTTATAAATATATATGTTA
>BQKZ01002842.1:55547-71778 GCA_036244855.1 Temnopleurus reevesii | reverse complement strand
GGGGGCGCGGGGGGGGGGGGGGGGGGCTAGGGGATGTATTTTTCCAGTGCTGAATACAAATTAATTATTTTTCATAATCTGTTACATCTTAATGTTTACATTCTCGCGCCACAAATTATTTCGCATTGAGGTCCGGCAGCTATGCGTATGTGAGCAAAACTCTGAGCTATACATTCTTATATAGCAACAAATCTCACCATGAAAGACAAATTTCAATCACCTTACTGAATCCTGGGGCCCATTTCACGAAGTGGTCTAAGCTATCGTTTTCTTGCTAATGCGCCTTCTTGTGCAATGCTCTTCACATAGTCAAGGGCGGCACAAGAAATTAAAAGGAGAGTCTACCCAAAAATTGTAATTTTTCAACAAATGCAGAAAAATTTGGTAAGCAGAACAAAAAAGTTTGAGTGAAATCGGATAACTAATAAGAAAGTTATGAATGTTTGAATATCTAAACAAATTTGCAACTAATGACGTCATAGGTGCACAACTATTTATGATATTCATATCAATGTTAAAAAATGTTGCTTTTTTTCTCCCAAGTAAGATTTTCTCACAAGTTTAACTGTAGTATATCTTCATGATAGATATGTAGCTCCCATATTTGCATGATTACATTAATACAAATTGTATTTCTTTCTGTAAAAATGATGAATTTTGCAATACAAATACATGTATAAATAGGATGAATGGTTAGTTGTGCACCCGTGACGTCATCAAATTGGCAACATGCCTGGAAATTTGCACTGATTTGCCTGTTTTTTCTAATCTTTAAAAATTCATAACTTTTTTTATTACTTGTCCGATTTTCGTCATACTAATTTTTTTTTCTGCTCTCCAATTTTTTCTGCTTCGGTTAAAAAATTATTATTTTTGGGTGGACTCTTCTTTTAAGACGTCTTACCAAGAAGAGGAAAGCTAAGACCATTTCGTGTAATTGGCCACTAGAGGATTATTATTTGATTTGGCTTCTTTTCCTTAAATCTGCTCCTTTAAGTTTTTGAACTTGAGACATTTACCAATGCGTAAAAGTAATGGATGAATTATCCATGAAGAACAATAACCACCAGTCGAATAATAATATTTTACACAAACATTCATATCGGCTGTAAATCTGACAATTTTTTCTCGACATCGAGCATTCTCTTTTCCTATTCGTCACCTCCCCCCCCTCTCTCTCTCTCTCTCTCTCTCTCTCTCAGTTTTCCCCACTCCTTTCTCCATCTCCCCCACTTTCTCTCTTTCTCCCTCCCCTCTGGCCCTATCTATCCTCCCTCTCCTCCAGTCTCCCACTCTCTCTCTCCTCATCTCTCCCACTCTCTCTCTCACTTTCTCTCTTTACCCTTTCTCCCCCTCTCTCCTACATCTCTCCCACTGTCTCTCCCGGCCATTTCTCCCTCTCTTCCGCCTCTCTCTCTCTCTCTCTCTCTCTCTCTCTCTCCCTCTTTCATTTTCTCTCCATATCTCCCAATTCAATTTTCTCCATCCCCTCCCATACTCTCACCCTCCCCGTCTCGCTTCATTCGTCTGTCTTTTATTTCTATCTGCAAATCCCACTTCCTCTGACTCACATTCTTATATAACGTCATCCTTTAATTTCTTAAGTAATAAAACACAAGTAAGCAACAAAAATTAACACGACCAAACAGGTTTCATCATAACTTTCATTTTTATTTTATTGCACAAACTACTTAAACACACATTTTGATGGCATGTGAAGAAAATACTACATACATGTACAAGTAATAAAGTAACGATGGTTAACTAGATACAGATTGATGAATAAATAACTACGAACAATTTACTAATATCCATTGAAATATAACAAAAATTATATATTATATCGCACATTTTCTTTATTTAGTCAGGTAGACTGAATTGAAATGATACACTTTAATGCGAAATCTAAGTATTCTAAATTAAAAGTTTACTAATTTTACAAGTTTGTTTTTTTATACGAAATGAGAATATCCCTTTTTCAAAAACACAAATAATGTTTGATAGGTATCGGCTCATTGTACTTTATTCCATACATATTTGTTGACCAGAATGAATAATTTTCAGAAAACGATAACTGGTGAAAAAAAAAAAGAATTCCAAAATATTCTAGAATCTATACTAACAAAAAATTAATTCCTTCATTAATTATCACAAAATAAACTACATGTTAGATTGATATAATTAAGAAAATCATTGATATTCAAAAATGATAATAATTAAACGAATGGAAAATGAATTATTGTCTAATATTCATAATAATGATAATATTCAGTTCTTTTATAGCGCATAATACATAGCCATAGCATGTCCCTATGCGCTTACACAGCAGAAAAATAAATAACAGAATGGAGAGTGGAGAATATAGATCTGCTTTAAAAAGCAAGAAAACAACACACATCTGATATTGTGCACTTGGCTCATGTACATGCAAATTATTTGTTAAATAAATACTTCTTAAGCATAGCCTTATACTTATCTAAATCAGAAACATTCCTCAGGTAATTTGGGACTGAGTTCCATAGAATCGAGGCTGCATGTATGAAAGAGCGTTCACCATAAGATTTTTTTTATCGAAGGAACTACAAACAGATTTTGTGTGCTTGATCTCAAGCTACGAGCCGGCTGATATAAAGTGAACAATTCAGATAAGATACTTCATATATCAGGTATTAACGAAGGTGCTAGAGAAAAGTCACCAGAAATCTGCAGCACCACATGGGATCATATAATTTACTATAACAAACAGATGAAACCAAATAATTACATATTTGCACGTGACTTAATCGGTAATGATAGTTGGCCAAAGCTAGGTTCATTCATTATAAAAATCCAGTATTTTTGCACCTCAGCAAATAGTACTTTTGCAGGCACATCGGGCCCATAGTTTTAACCCGAACCTTTCATAACATATTTGTATACTATTTCCTGTCATCGATATTATTACGTCATATCGTTTACAAATTAAATCTATCTGCATATTGTAATACATGATTACATGAATAATGTTTTTTTTTCGCTGTAAAATAAAAAAAAAACATAATATTTACAAAGCGCTTGGTATAAAAATATGATATGATATTATCTTCATAAAAATATGTAATGTTCTGGTCAAAGCTCTTTAAAATCTCCATTTGAAAACCCTGTTGAATTAAGATTATTGCCAGGGTAGTTTTAAGGGTCCGGATAGCAAATATGTACTGAGTTTCCACTGTATGGTGATATGACGTGCTATGTACTTCCGCTGCGAATCTGTGAAGAAGAGGGAGAAAATAAAATGATTAATTGTCATTATAGTGTAATACGATCACACTATCTCTTGACCAAATCCACCATTTAGCTCCGTTCTTATGATTCTTCAAACGTGTTTGTGTTAGAATGCTGAGATATTCCTTTCAATACCCAATAAGTCAGATTTTATTACAAATTTGTCCCACCGTGACTATGAAAATTCCCGGGTTAGAATTCACGCATTATCGTAAAAAAATAATTGTTTGAAATTAAAATGAACAAAGAGAATGACATATAAAAATGCAAAATTAGTTTCGTGATCTTTCGTTGGAAGTGTAAGGCACTTGAAAGTCTGTTTGGTATTTAATTTTTCATTTCATATTTCATTGTGTCAACCTAGCTAATTTTCTTTATAAACATCAATAGTTCATCAATTTTCACGTTGTAAATAAGGTCCATCCAAATGAAGCAATTTCACAAAGCTCTACATATTTGTGCATTTTTTTTTCTCTGACTACATGGTGCTTATTTTCATAATTCGATAAATAATACCCAATTGAAGGTGTACTGATAGGGGCATGCGCATCGCGCTGTCAGGGGCGACGGAACGTATATATACACGCGGGCGCCCCCTGCCCCACAAAAAAAAAAAAAATAACCGGTATAGAACAACTGAGGGACGAACAGTGAGCCCCGGCGTAAAAATGCTCTCCGCCCCCATCCTATTAAAGGGCAAACCTGGCTATGATCATGAGGGTCTACGTCGAATTAGATCGCTTTAAAGCCCAAGTAAAGTTTTGGTAAAAGCGAATATTTTAATCGCCAAAATTTGTCTTCAAATCTACATGAAATTAAATATAGTATCATGAAAATGTTGCACAAAAGATTGTGCGAGAAATGAACGAGTTTTGGAAAAGCTATAACGTAAAATGTGCAAAATATTTCAGTGTCGTGTCCCCCGAAACTAATTCAATATTTTTATTCTTGATAAAGAGCAACTTTCCATGCACAGAATTTGATGAAAAATTCAGAATTTTATCATTGCGTATTCCTTTTTATCATTGTTTTGTCAAATAATTTTCTATATGTCCGATAACAAGCAAAATATTGTTATAACCAAGAGATGACGCTAAATATGATTTAACCATGTTAACGGTCAAATTCAAATTTCCAAAAGAATCAGTTCGTAAAAATAATATGCTCTGGTCTCAAAATGTGTATACGAATTATATGTCATGATAAACATCCCCAACATCCACATTTCTTAATATTTACCAAAACTATACTTGGGCTTTAACAATGTACACATTCAAATAGAATGACGAGTCAATCCGAGAACATCATACTATATTTAAAAAGTCGATAAAATTGGAAAGCACTTACGACGAAACCGGAAAATGACGTAACAGCGGTGTAATTAACCCCTTCGTGTCATTCTGAATTTAGTCAGCAAACGGCAAGCACAAACTGACACTGGTCAATATGCACACTGCAAAGATGTTATTTAACAGCACTCAAGATCAGCGTATTCAATTAATATAAACAGTAATGAACATAATTAATGTGCAATAGACTCGTACTCGTCGAAGGAAAATTATATCATTATCATCACCATCATCACCATCATCATCATCATCATCATCATCATCATCATCATCATCATCATCATCATCATCATCATCATCATCATTATCATCATCTTCTTCCTCTTCCTCCTCCTCCATATCACAACAATCATCATTATCACCACAATTATCATCACCATCACTATCATCGTTCTCATCACCACCACCATCATCATTCTCATTACCACAATCATTACCACTAGTTACAAACACCACCACCACCATCATCACTTTTTACAATCATTACCACCATCATCACTTCTTTTATGACCGTCATCGTCGCAATCATCAACACTATCACTATCATCACTATCATCATCAACGTCATCATCCTCATCCTCCTCCTCATCATTGTCATCGTATAATCACCACCACAATAATATCATCATCACCAACATTATTATCACCATCATCTTTCTTTTCATCCTCATGGACATCAATCATCTCCATCATCATCATCATCATCACTATCATCATCATCATCATCATCATCATCATCATCATCATCATCATCATCATCATCATCATCATCATCATCATCATCATCGATCATTATCACGATCACAATCGTCATAATGACCACCCATATCACTATCACCAGCTTCACTACACCCCTCTTCCTCTTCCTCCTCCTCCTCCTCCTCCTCCTCCTCCTCCCCCTCCTCCTCGTCGTATGTCAATTGATACAGTTGAGATGAATAGATGGTTGAGAAATATTGAAAATAGGAGTAGGGTTATACCAAATACTGCAAAATTAGAATATAGGGCAAATCCTCAGAAATGAATGAACTAGATTTATGTTAGTTGATGGCAATGGTACCTGGACAGTTTTGAAAAGAAAAATTGGGCTGGTGAAATATTGCTTTCACATAGCTTATACAGCTCCAAATTACTTTGCTCCAACAAAGCATTCCGGGGGTCATTTTATTCAAGTCTATTTTCCCAAACAATTTATGATCAATTTGCTAGAGATAAAAGAACTGCAATATCTACAAAAAGCACACCAACTTGGTTATTAAAATCAAATCAAATTGGTTAATAAAATCACATCACAAACTCCCGCACAAACCCACCACTTTCATCATCAACCATTGAAGATCTTCTCGATGGTCAAGCCTGGCATGGCGTAAATCGCCAAGGCAACGAACAAAACAACCAGAGCAATGAGAAGAAGCTTCAACAAAGTCCACTTATACTGCGTCCATAGTCCGTAGTATAGGTTTCTTAGTGGGTTAGTAAACCATCCTACGGATCCTTCTGGCCGGCTGAAGTAGGGGTAATATTGGAATATGAGCATGCGATGAGTAGATAGGCAAGCATTTGATAAGCGTGCAAAATGATAAAGGTAAATAAATGATATGGTTAATATACATGCATTATATATTCTAAGCATATCTATCCATGACGCTGGATTACTTGATCCATAGCTACACAAAGCATGTTCTATTGTCAAGCTATTGTACTTGTAAAATAGCTTAGCACCCAGCTGTCTTGCTTGACTAAAGCATTCCAGCACCACTGCAAGTTATAGAAGCAGAATTGGTAAAAGCCATGCAATATACAAACATCAATATGATTCATATTTAATAATGAATATACTGCATGTTATTTACTGCACATTGAATCAAGGGTTTAAAATCATGCTATAACCAAACAAATGAAAGTAAGCATTGACATACAAATAATAAACGTAAAAGACATGCATACATAGTGTAATGAAAAAATATATAAAGCGATCATGAAAGAGAGAATGATCCAGCTTTGAAAAGAATATTAACTGTAAGAAAAAAATATATTTATTGATGAAATCATGAATATAATTGTTCACAAATACAAGAGGCCATCATCATCATCATCATCATCATTCAAATAAAAAAGAATACTATACAGTATGAACAGGATAATAAACTGTCAAGCGGTGAATTAAGATTTCTGGAAAAGTAAGCGAGACATTCAAAAGAAGTGGAGATGCAAAATATACAATAGTACAATGGAATGAATACTAACGCAATGACATTGTAGAGCATGATTAACATGAAACATTATTACTTGGTTAATGAATTTTGATTGAAATATGAATAAAAAGAATAGAAATAAAATGACAAATGACAGGACAATATTTCATCTAGAGTATAAATATATATTTATTGCCGTCTCCATAAACACATCGAATAATACTATATTTCTCTTTTCATAATGCTACATATATTTTAAACAGAATATAACAAGGCCTTGAATAGAAAAAAGCATTTACACTACGTAATTGTTTCCAGTATGGTTTTAAGAATAAAAAAGTTAATAAATTACTGATTTGGTCATATGTCCCATGTGACCTCTGTGTATAAATAGCTATTTTTCACATCATCAGTGATATAATCATCATCCAAAAACGATAACAATGCCGAAAATATTAAACATTACCCAATATTGACAAATATTCACCTATGGAAGTAGAAAATATCTATAGGTGTAAATCTCATGATCATAACCATGTAACAAACTTTTCTTCAAAACAAAGCAATAGTCATCAACATACTGAATTAATTGTCCAAAATATACATATAAAACCTTGCAATTAAATTGTCTTGAATAACATTTCCAAATTACTGCCTGTTTGCACATTGTATCATTACAGCTGATACCCATTACGAATAAATAACATNTAATGTTTTATATTAACACATAATAGTATGAAAATTAGGTACTTTATCAAAATTTGTAAACACATCAAATTGCAAACATTTTACCACACTGATCTAATTTATGGTTAATCGGTGCTCTCTTCTTTTTAGAAATGCAACCTACTCGGTTAGACAAGAAACAGAACAAGAATGCATAAGTGACAACTTTTAAAGTAATCACTAAATATTAGATAGAATTCTAGCTCCCAATTACATAAACCCCACAAGAGCAGCATATAAAAGAGGGGGAAAAACAATGAAAAAATCAGAAACTTACAGCAATGCTTGATCTAGGTGGATTTGAATACAAATTAATGCTTAACAAGTACCATCACATTCACTTAAGATATAGAAAATTTATTGAAAGACGGATCATAAATATCACTTAAATCTCAATGCTCAATAATGCTCAACAACAGATTAGTCATAATGTTCAGTGCCATTAGAATACATTTTAATGAGTATCATAGCTCAAATTGAATCTAACATTTTCACCAACAATTACACACGAAAGATAACAATATTTATACACAATACACAACAACAATGCAAACACAACATTGTTAGAAAGATAAATTACATTGCTTTGGTTTTGACATATTCAAGATACATTTTTAAAGTTTTAGATACAGTACTAATGAATGAGTCATTTATCAGCAAAACATGACAGATTTTTACAAATAATAGATACATAATGCTAGCAATAAGGCCTCGTTATTGATTCATTAAAAATGGTTGGTGTAAGGAAAGGCATTGAGTTGAGTAATCATTTGACTTGTAAAAGATGGTTTGACTGAGTTGAAAACAATCACTATCATGAGTTGGTTACTTTTGATCATTAAAAACTGCCACAAAAAAGTTAAATCGGAATTGCTTTCTAATAGCACTGATTTGTCAAGAAAAGTTAACAAACCAAGGAAAATTACAATAAGAATTGTTATTAGGAGTGCAAGTAACAAATAGTATGCTACAGTGCAAAAATACAATGAGTGAAAAAGATCACAGTACTTTACAACAGATGGTGATTTTACAATTATTTTCTAGTTAATTGCACTTTATCTTATGAGTACTTTAATCATAAATAATCTGTACAAAATGTTCATTATATCTATCATTCATTAAAACCAACATCCTCCAGTCATTGTTGTAGATCATCATCTATCAAGCTGTGATGGATGTTTACTCTTGAACTTGTTACCGAAAACCCTACATCATTAGCTGCATTCATGCTTGTCAAACATTTCACTATCCTTTCATAAAATTTAAATCAATAGTTTTCTAAATAATTTAACAACAATCACAATTCCATTGGGCTAATTCTAATTTCATTGCCAATTAAATGCATATTGAAATATTATTGAAAGAATGCTGCACTTTAATTTAAAAAAAAAGGTAAATTATGTTTCTAATATTTGTGGCTTTTTCAAGGTCTTGATTTAATTCAAATTATTATACACAATTTAATGATTAATTCGGAGGGAAATTGGATAAGAAATAAAAACTGTGAACAGAGAAAGACACACTATTAGCACTGATCCCATTATTACACTTCAATCTCCAAATTGGCACCAACTCCAAAATACTAAGCTCTCCATCCATCTGCTATGCTCCAAGTATCCTCTTCACAGTGTAGCCTGGCGAGGCATAGATGAAGAGAGCGACAAAAATGATGACCAGCGATATCAGTGCCATTTTGAGGAGCATCCATTTGAGTCGTTGGCAGACCACATAGCGGATGGACTTCCAAGGATTGAGGAACCAGATAAAGGAGGTGTCTGGCCGGCTAGGTTCGGGGGAGGGTGGAGTGAAGGAGGGGGTGCAGATAGTGTTAGTTTGCAACAGGTTAGTCGGAGTGGAGGGGGGGGGTTTCTATGTAGTTGTGGCACCAGAATAGATAGCAACATATAAAGCTTTTGGGGTGGTGAACCATTTTTAGAATTCTATATTTTCTAAAAGATGAGTGAAAAATTCTCTCCCCAAAGAGGAAATCTCAGTCAATGGTGAATTTAAAGCAAATGTTCACTCTTTTTGGAGTGACTGTGGTGATCACTCCTAAATCTTTGAGTGATCATGGAAGTCGACCCTAGCAGGGTGAAGAAAATTCACTTTTGACTGCAAATATTTTCACTGGTTGATTTTCAGAGAGTAGCTTTTCACCCCAAAGCTTTGTAAACATTATGGGATGTTGCGAGAAAGTTGTGATCAATTGCAATTTTTAATTGATCTGCACACCCCAATCAAACTCATTGTTCCATGTGCTTCTGGTCATAAATGCACACCATGTGTGACTGAATATTTGCATTTGAATTTTTAAATGTTTTGCAGTTGATTTGCAATCAATTTCAACTTTCTGTCAACATTTCTAAGTGCATCTGCACCATTAATAACAAAATGGCCCATATGTATGCGTGGTACCTGAACCAATACAGGTATGTTATACTGACTTCTACAGAATAGAAACTGTGTCTGGAGATGGAGACTATACCAAACTTCAAAGCGTTAGTGCTACTGTGCAAGCATATTGATGGTCTCACATTTCAGACACAGCTATGAAGTAAACTACCTGCGTTGGATCTGTATTTGCAGAATATATGAGTGGTGCAATTAGGTAAAAAGTCATCCTTTAATATGCATTCTGGTAGAGAACTTTTATGAGATCAACGAAAATGCAAGAAGAATTTTGATGATCGTCTCTTATGATTTTGCCTAATTTTGAGTTTCCTCATTTGTTTTAAATGCATAGCGAACCTCAAGATGAAACTTGTTGTGTCAACAAAACTCCTAAAATCGAATAGTTTGTGTATATAAATTCAAACAGATTTGGTTTAAAAAACTTCCAATAATATACTTTGGTTTTCAAGCATCATTTGCTGCTTGTCTTTCAACTATAAAGAAGAATAATGTATCTTTTGATTTGAAATCATCTACCAGAATACAAACATTCTAAAAAAAATGGAAATCAATACATACATATCAATAATATTAATCACACACACTGTTGTCCCAAAGTGTTAATGAAACATATTCACCAATCAGCATTTAGCATGATTAAAAGTAAATATCTGCAATAGTAATTTCCATCAATGAATTTCATACCTGTGTATAGGTCTACCTAAGGTAATTATGGTTTAATAAATGTTGCAAACTAGGTATCCAATATCAAAGAAACTACAAAGATTTTAATAGGGTGGATATTAAAAAATGGAAAGCAACATGAAATAACATTCACTTCATGACACAATAGGGAATTTTCAAGAATAAAAAATGATTTTCAAGGTGACATTAAGCATCCAGGATCAGCTTCAAAATGTAAGTCTGAGAGAGATCAATCATCTAAGATTTTGTTTTTCAAAGAAGTCACTGAAAAGGTGGCAAGGAGCTTCTTCAAAAAATCAAGATGAGTAGATAAAGTATTGTGGAGCACGTTGAACCCTATTGAAACCTAGATAGGTGCAGAGGATCAACATCAACAATGTCTGAAAATAAGCACCTCTGAATTGAACTAAAGATTGAACAGAGTTATATAGACATGGAGAATCTTCAGCACTGGCAAAAGCTTGGCATCCAAGATTTTTATTACGATGTAACTGGGTGTGGCATACATGCACTGTAGATGGAGAGTCTGTGGAGAAGTACACAAATGGCAGTGACGGGGAGTCAGATGCACAGCCATTTTTGCAGATCAAGATTAAGATCGTAATCAGAACTTAAACCAAAGATCTTTTTTGAAAATATAACCAGGTGAAGTATGGATGAAGAGTTCAGAGGGTGGTGACAAGAAGTTTGATGCAAATTAAGCCACTTTAAACGGTTGCAGATCATTCAAGATTTTCTTGAAATAATTGGAATAAGTGTTATAAAGCACCATTTAGGGACTCAAGCACCCAGGATCTTTTTGACAATATAACCAGGTGAGGCGTAAATGAAGAGTCCAAGAAGAAGCAAACAGAGCGTTGTCACAAGTAGTTTGATGCAGAGCCACTTTAAACGGTTGCAGATCATAAACTTGAGAGCTCGCCAGGGGCTCATGAACCAAATGAAGGACGTATCTGGACGACTGAGGGACAAAACCACATCATCAGGAATAACAGCATTGATCCATAATAGTCCAAATATACGAGGAAAATTCATAACCAGGTTGTAATTCATTGACATCAAAAGGTAAAATATAATATATAAGAAGAATAAGAAGGAAGAAGAAAGAAGAAGAGAGAAGAAGAAAAAGAATAAGTAATGAAGAAGAAAGAAGAAGACAGAAGAAGAGGAAATAGAAAGAAGAACAAGAAGATAGAAGAATAAGATGAACAAAGATGAAAAAATGAAGAATAAGATGAAGAAGAGAGGAGAGAGAAGAAAAATGAAGGAAAAGAAGAAGAAGAAAGACAGAGAAAAAGAAAATATACAAATAAACATAAATATCAAACGAATGGGAGGGGATAAAACCAATCACCAGGACAAAACCGACACATCCCATAGTTAAAAGCACCAAAAATGAAAACATTTACATATTCATCATAAAGAAGTTACATGAAAGTGCAAAATGTAAAAATAATATTTGAAACCTCAGCAAAAATATAGAGATCGAGGAAACGGATGCAATAAGGAAACCAGAATGGTAAGTAAAACCACCATATTCCAATTCACCAATACCAATTTAATAGCACAAATAAAAGCCAAATTCAATCACAAAACATATTTTTTTGCAGAAACAGATGTAAGAGAAGAATTAAAATTGCAGTAAATTCAAATGAAGAAAAAACCATAACCACATAATATCCAAGACAGCCCACAAAAATTCCCAAATATGTCAATTAACAATCACCAAATGGGGGATAAGAAAAATGACAATATTAAAAAATATATATACGGGGAGGGGATTTGGAAAGAGAAAAAAAACACAAAAAGAAATAAGTTATCAAATTACTCATAGTACAAGCATAACACAATCATTTCAAATGCATAAACTAATGCTTAAGAAACACAAATAATTTTTATATTTCATAATACTTTCTCTAAATTGAAAAAATGCAACAAGAATACATGGCATTATTCTGCATGCTCCCAATAACACCAAATACCTTCTAAATGCATGCATAAACAAAACAAACCAACAAACCAGATAAATATAACTCATCACTAAAATACTATTAATTTAAAATCAATTAAACAAGCTATGTTGTTTGGGAGAATTATTTTGTTCGCATCTCAGAGAAACGATCATTACATTGTCTTCTCATCCATATACACCTAATCACAAAATTTCAAGTCTGATAAAAATCAAAATTATCAAAAAACTGAAAAAATGAATTTCCTATTGTGCATGGAGTGATGCATACTCTACAAATAGTGAAACACTCTGAATATTACACATTTTATTCAAAGACAAAACTGAAAGAAAGACAAGACAGAAAGAATGATAACACACTGAAAAAATGTTAGATACACACATTTATTTAAATCTAGCGTATGACAACACAACAATAGTATAGTGCATTAATACATCACACAATTAATTTTAAAGTAAACATTAAACTTTGTAGACTGTACAGAGCATTTAACGATCTTCATCATAAACAATTTAATTTGTGGACATGTTCCACACAAGCAAGCAAGTGGTCGTTCCAACATCTGGTAAAGGGTAAATCTCAGACAAAAATATTGTATTTGAGACTTCAAAAGCTCTATGGGCCTAGTTTGTATTTGATATTATAAACCTGTTCTTACATTTTCCCCCTATATTTTCAAAAAGTTCCTTAAAACATGGCGCTGTCATGACACAATAATTTAATAAAATTAGGAATCGCCCGAGATAAGCAGTCACACAAAGCATGAAAGGCTTGTGTAAAGCCAAACAAAATGGCTTCAGAAATTTGAGCAGCCTGTACTTAATTGGTACAATTAAGGCAACAGGAATATCATTATGCATTATAACACAATAACCTTAATAATTCACTTATTCATCTAGTTTGCACTTTACAAGAAAGGTGATAATGAACAATATAATCAGAGATCTATCATGAACATATTTTGATGACATGCATATTGGAGTGCAGGTAGCAAATAGATGGTAACCCGTTGACAATTGGAACTAGGTAGTCTCTGAACAAAGTCTATGGGAAATACAGAATTCAGTAGTCAATTGGTTAAGTCCAGTTAAAATAATATTCATGATTTATAGTACACATTATTTACTTGGCAAGACATAAGTATCATACATTTTAAATTTACTCCGGAGTAAACAAGAATACAATTCATACCAGTAATAAAAAAACATATTCACATAATATATGAAATAATAAATTAATTTGGCAGACTACAGTATAATAATGAATACATATTTTCAATATCTTTGGATATTGTATATTTTTTAAAGATATTGCACAAAGCTGGCATTCTAATACTTTTGGCATATACTATTTGGGAAGACTGTAACAGTCATAAATACTGCAATATTGCACTGTAACAAAATAGAACTATGTTTTTATACTTCAACTATGTATAGATCTATCAAGCATAATTAATCTTATTTACACACACTGTCTAGACCTTGTCTATTATAAGATAACTGAAGGGTACATATCCAACAGTGAATTTACAATATACATAAGACACATTACACAGATTTATTACATATGAATTACTTGATAACACCAGAGAAAATAGTCCCTAATAATACAGTTGCTTTATTATAATAATAATATATATATTTTAATCACGCAAAAGATGGATGGGTGAATATGTTTCATTAACACTATAGGACAATATCTGTGTGTGATTAATATTGTTGGTGTGTATATTTTGAATTTCATTTTTTAGAATGCACATGTTTGTATTCTGGTAGAGATTTCAATTCATTAATATATATAGATATACTCTTCTTTATACAGTCAAACCTCGTTATAAAGAGCACTGATATAACGAGCTCTCGTTATAACAAGGTAATTTTCCTGGTCCCATCTCTCTGTATGTTATTGTATTTTAAATGGAAGACTTTAGTTGGTTTTAGGCATCAAGGATCAGATGATAAACATTTTTCCAAAATGTAAATTTAACGGGCTTTGAATCATGTTTTTGAAGGCAGTCATTGTATCACAAGAGGCAACTAGAAATGGACATTGAAGATTAATGTATCAAGAATTTTGAAAATGCATCAGTGAATAATTAGATATGTGTGTATTGGTGAAAACTTGGTTCATGTCTCTGTTAGATTAAAAAATTGTCTTAGTTGAAATCCGAAATCTGAACTATATCTTTTTTTTATTTTTGGATTTTAAAAAGAGATTCATTCAGGCAAATCCCTTATGCTTCGCTTATGCTAAAGAGATTGGGTAATGGTAGAGGCTAGAATAATGATATGATGAATCAACAGTGTTTTTAGTGGGAAAAGATACCATTGAGTCACAAAATATGAATAAAAACATATATATTCTTACAAATGTATTTACATCTAAAACAGTATACACATACAAATTTATGACAGACAACATATCCAATATAATGATCAATAATTGCTCCATAAAGAACAAAACCAGTTGGTTTGTATAATTAAGAGGATATTGCTAGAAAATGGTAATTGATCGCAATTGATCGTAATGTGCCAATGAAATCCATTGTTTCATGCGCATCTCGATAAAAGCGCAGAATGAGCACAAATGAAAATGCATGTCTGAATTTGCAACTGATTTGCAGTTGATTTGCAATTAATTGCAACTTTCTAGTACATCCCTAAGACCTTGATGCTGAATGCGTAATACAAGCTAAATGTGTACGGGAAGTTATCAACAATCTTTAAAACTATAGATCAGTTAACAACTATTCATTGAAGCAAAATATTACATTAGACATTTACATTTGTTTACAGGATATACTGTAAAATAACAATGGAGATAGATGACAGTGGATAGGATTAGGACAATGATGGCAACAATATGTTAATAACAAGCTGAAGACAACAATGAGGATGATGGGAATTCCAAATGATGTACAATTTAATTTTCTTCCTGCATTTTGATAAATCAAACAAGCTTTTGCCTAGTACTTTATGCTACCACTGGTGATATTTACCTCAGATGACGGATGGAAGTGGATGATAACGGATATATATAAATAAAATTTAGAGGATGGTAATATTGGGGAAATAGTCTGTAGGAATAGCTCTTCAACAAACAGCTCAGGAAAAGTGCACTAAGCGCCAATGATTTTCTTGGCCGTATAGCCAGGCATGTTGTAGACGAAGAGAACGATGATGAGAACAAGGATGATGAGGATCCAGTTAATGATGTAAAATCTAATTTCCTTGCTAATTTTTTTAGGAATATGAGTATTAAAACACACAATCATGAAAGGGATGACAAATTAAAGTTGATGATGATAATAGATATATATATATATATATACATAGAATTAGGAGGATGTTAATACTAGGGAAATATGATTAACAGTCTTTGTGAAGAACTCTTCAAACAGTACACCAATTCAAGTAGGTGGGGTCTACTAGGCGCCGATGATCTTCTTGGCCGTATAGCCAGGCATGTTGTAGACGAAGAGAACGACGATGAGAACAAGAAGGATGATGAGGATCCCGTTGATGATGTACCACTTGAACCTCCGCCAGATGATGTAGCGCAGGGTCAGGAACGGGTTGAAGAACCAATTCAATGAGGTGTCCGGGCGACTGTTAGTAGGATGTAGGAGAAG
>BQKZ01002842.1:0-51198 GCA_036244855.1 Temnopleurus reevesii | reverse complement strand
GGGGGGGGGGGGGGGAAGGGAAAATACGCACCAGGGTAAAACCCAACACATACCATTGTCAAAAGAACCAAATTAAAAATATTCATTGTACATAAATAAAGGAAATGGTTGTATGTAACAAATAGCAGTTGAAATTCCAGCACAGATACACAAACAGGCCATGAGAGATATGAAGACAGAGGAAAGGATGATATAACGGTTCCATAGGGTAAACCAGTGAATAAAATTGTAAGTAAAACCCCCAACATTATCCCAATTCACCAATACCAAATTTAACAGCACCAATTAAATATTCATATCAAGAAAAAAGCATAACCACACAATACCAAAGCCAGCCCACAAAATGACCCAATACGTCAATGAACAATCACCAAATGGGGGATAAGAAAAATGACAATATATAAAAAAAAATATACGGGGAGGGGATTTGGAAAGAAAAAAAACACAAAGAGAAATAAGTTATCAAAGCACAGGACAAACATCATAAATGCATAAAATCATATTGAAACACCATCAGTTTGACATTTCATAATATTTGCTCTAAAAATTGTAAATGCGACAAGAATACATTGCAAATTTCTGCATACTCCCAATATCTGAAAAAAAAAAACATTTTTACATGCATGCATAACCAGAAACATAGGAAGAACCAACAGACAAACTAAATTAATTTATCAATAAAACATTACAGCTCAATTAAGAAATCTTGGTTGTTTGCCTAAATTCTTTGTCGTCATCTCTGAGTAATGATTTCAATTATTATCTCATCCATCTGATTGCAACTTAGTCTTAGTAAAAATTATAAATCTTAAAATAGGAAATAATTAATTTCCTATTGTGCATAAGGTGATGAATTCTGTGCAAACAGTGAAGCACTCTGAACATTACACATTTTATTCAAAGAAAAAAAAACAGAATGAGAGACAAAAAGGAAAGAATGAAACTCATAGCGAATGTTAGATACACACATTTATTCAAATCTAGAGTATGACAACACAACAATAATACAGTGCATCAACACAACATAAAGTTAACATTTATTTATTCACATTTGTAGACTATACAGAGCATTTAACAATGTTTTTCATTAATCTGTGGACATTTCCACTCAATAAATAATGACATTTATGGTCTGGCAAAGAAGTAAGTCTCTGACACAGAATTTGTATGAGCATTTAATAGAGGTTTTTTTTATTTGATGTTGTAGGGCTACAAGCGAGAGATTTCTCAAAAGTTAAACTTGGTTTCATATTGCTTTTCTTACAGTTTCAAAATATTTATCAAAAATATCATTGTCATGGCACAATTATGGAATAATCTTCTGAATCATTCACCAAAGGCAGGAAAGGTTTGTAAAGAGCCAAAGAACGGGGTTCAGAAATGTTTGACGCATCAGAAAAAACACACCTTATTAATTCATTGCTTACTATAATTGCCACTTTACAAGAAATATTAAAATAAATATTGTAATCAAAGATATTCATTCTAAATATTGTGATGACAGGAGCATTGAAGTATATGTCCAGAGCAGGTTAGACACAGGAATTACATCTTAAACATTATTCATACATCATAATACAGTCAAGCTGGCAAGACACAATCAACATATATTTCTTAAATTTATTACCTAGTAAACAGGAGTACAATTCATACCAGAAATCAAACACATATTCACATAATAAATTTACATTAATTTGTTATACTATGATATATATTTATTTCCAACATCTCTGGATGATATATATTTCATAAGATATTGCACAAAATTGGCATTCTAATACTTTTTGCAATGCTATTTGGGCAGGCTGTAACATTAATAAATAATGCAATATTGCACTGTAACAAAATAGAACTATGTTTTTATACTTCAACTATATATAGATCTACCAAGCATAATCTTATTTACACACAGTCTAGATCTTATTCATTATTACATAACTGAAGGGTACATATCCAACAGTGAATTTACAATATACATAAGACACATTACACAGATTTATTACATATGAATTACTTGATAACACCAGAGAAAATAGTCCTTAACAATACAGTTGCTTTATTAAACAATAGCTGAATTTTTAACGGAAGACTTGGTTTTAAGGCATCGAGGATCAGATAATAAACCTTTTTCCAAAATGTAAACTTGACGGGCTTTGACTCATGTTTTTGAAGGCAGTCATTGTATTAAAAGAGGCAACCAGAAACTACCATTGAAGATTAATGTATCGAGAATTTTGAAAATACGTCAGTGAATATTTCGATGTGTGTGTATTTTTGAAAACTTGGTTCATGTCTGTTAGATTAAAAAATTGTCTTAGTTGAAATCCTAAATCTGAAGTATATCTTTTTTTTATTTTGGATTTTAAAAAGAGATTCATTCAGGCAAATCCCTTTTGCTTCGCTTATGCTAAAGAGATCGGGTAATGGTAGAGGCTAGAATAATGTTATGATGAATCAACAGTGTTTTTAGTGGGAAAAGATACCATTGATTCACAAAATATGAATAAAAACATATATTCTTACAAATGTATTTACATCTAAAACAGTATACACAAACGAATTTATGACAGACAACATATCCAATATAAGAATTAATATTTGCTCCATAAAGAACAAAATCTATTGGGTTGTATAACTAAGGGGATATTGCTAGAAAGTGGTAATTGATCACCAGTTACAATTGACCGTAATGTGATTTAAAGTTGATTTGCAATCAATTGCAAGTTTGTAGTACATCCCTTGAGTGCTGAATGCCTAATATAAGCTAAATGTGTATGGGAAGTTATCAATAGTCTTTTAAATCTATATATCAGTTAACAATTATTCAATGAAGTAGAATATTATATTAGACATTTACATTATGTAGTAACTGTAAAAAAAAAAACAATGGAGATGGATGACATAGGATATGATAGGGACAATGATGACAACCATATGTTAATAACAAGACAATATTAATGTTAATAGCAATGAAATGGGATATATAGTCTATAAAGATTACTCATCAAAAGGTAAACCAAAATAAATAGATGGGTATCACTAAGTGCGAATGATTTCTTTGCCATATAGTCTAGAATTATCAGAATTCCGTTCATGATGTACATGTACACATTACTTTTCCTCTTGTGTTTTGATGAATATGGGTAAACAAACAATTTTTTCACAATAGCTAAATAATAAAATCACTTGACAGTATTTAAATCAGATGGAAGCAGATGATAATGGATATATATACATTATATTTATTAGAAAAAGGAGGATATCAATAATTGAGAAATATGATTTATGGTCTATAGGAACAGCTCTTTGACAAACATTTGAAGCAAAGTAGAAGTGCCGATGATCTTCATGGCCTTAGCTGAAGACAAAATGATGATGAGAATTCCATTGATGATGTACAATCTAATTTTCTTCAAGCTTTTGATAAATCAAAGAAGATTTGCCTAAGTAACTAATGCAACCACTGATGATATTTACCTCAGATGATGAATGGAAGTGGATGATAACGGATATATATAAATAAAATTTAGAGGATGGTAATATTGGGGAAATAGTCTATAGGAATAGCTCATGTTGTAGATGAAGAGAACGAGGATGAGGAGGATCCTGTTGATGATATAGCGTAGGGTGAGGAAAGGGTTGAAGACCCAATTCAAGGAGGTATCCCGACGAATGTTAGTGGGACGTGGGAGAAGCGAGAGGGGTGCAAAGATTGCTCTTCATCAAACAGGACACCAAAACAAAAAGGTGGGCTCTACTAGGCGCCAATGATCTTCTTGGCCGTGTAGCCAGGCATGTTGTAGACAAAGAGTACGACGATAAGAACGAGGAGGATGATGAGGATCCCATTGATGATGTACCACTTGAATCTCCGCCAGATGATGTAGCGCAGGGTCAGGAATGGATTGAAGAACCAATTCAATGAGGTGTCCGGACGACTGTTAGTAGGATGCGAGATGAAGGGGCATAGGGAGCAGATAGAGAATAGCATGCAAGTACATGCAGTAGATGGATAGATAGATTGGTAATGAAGAATACATTCAATATATAAATGGCAAAAAGTAAGAGGAATGAGAAAACAAGTTTACAAGAAAAGATATGAATGAAGAGCAGACATGCAATGTTCCAACCACAATGTAGAATAAAATGAGGATTGAAAGTGACAGGCAGAGATTGACAGTTCATCGGCCATGTTGACACCATGTTGAAAAAATATTATACCAAGGCAATCAAAACAAAAAGAGAAGGTGAAAATATCCCGGAAAAATACGATTTGCAATTAGACAATTCAAGATAAAAGAAAGAAAACAAATAAAGAAAATGAGTTAGTTGGTAATCATGATGTATTCATTTGAAAATGGCTTACTATGAAAAAGAACATTGATATGAACACATAGCACATGGTTAACTGTTAGCCCAACTTGGACATGGTATTAAAATCCACTTACTGTATAAACCAATATACTAGAGTACAGATATTTCCATGACTACGAACCAGTTCATAATTAAGCATGATGTTGTTTTCAAGTTCATGACAGTGTTTGTATACATATGAATGTGCATCAATTTGCGAAGCCAGAACGGGGAAAATAAAACCACCTTGACAATTTCTGCTTACACATTAACACAGCCTTGGCATTAGATCTCTTCCATGGTTTGTGGCTAATGTGGTGGCAGCAGTGGGATACTTGCAGGACCTGGAACTTGAATCTGTGGTGATAGCATGATAGATGAAGGGTGACTGAAGGAAGTTGCTCCATATAAGATTCAAGACTTGGTGGCTCTTCTTGGTCATGTCATTCATAGCTGCATATCCGATCATGATAGATCTCTCTAGCATTCATGCCTCAACATCTATCTATCTACTTAACCTGTCAATACTAGCTCTAGGACTTAATCATTGACCAGTGCTGTAGTGCAGACATGCCTTCCAAAACCCCCTTCCTCATCCGGCAATGATGTTCATGAAAACCAATATGAAGATAGGGTGGAAATTCTGATGGGATGCTCCACCTCTCTTCCAATGTCCAACTGCACCAGTCCTGTGGTACTAAAACCTGCTTGTAAACTGTTAATACAAGACAATGGTCCTAACCAAAGTCTGATATGTTAGTGTGTGGATTATTATGAATATACGTCATCATCTCCAAAATTCACCTTTTCTTCAATTCACAGTCTTGGTCATAAACAACTTTTTTTTGAGTGAGTGTTCAGAAATATTTGGGAATTTTAAACTGAAGTCCTGAATTCAACATGGGTCAAGATATAAATTTGGATTTAAAAAAATTCATGAATGAAGCATGTGTTGCCTCTCATGAATATTCAGGAATGTTCAGGATTAATCAGAAAATTACTTATGGCCAGCGCAGTGTTTCACCAGGTCAATTCTTGAAAAGTTACAAATCGTCGTTGGGCTGATAATACCTTGTATCTCAAAATTGAGAAATGCTCGGAAAATATATAAAAACACTATAGTGACATTCGGTCTTTTTACATTGAAGTTTGAAATCTACAAAGGACAAAGTGCATCACCTATGGTACAAGGTTATTGAAAAAAGCAATTTTCACAAAAAGGTAAGAGATGAGGTTTTATCAGCCCAACCGATGAAATGAATTTAAGAAAGACTGTTATACGCATCAAACCCTCTACCATTCAGTACAAGATATGATACCAGTCACCCAAAAACTTATTCTTTGTATCATTCCCAACTTGGTGAAAGATTGCCTGGGACTGTACTCTCCTTCTCTTCTCCATCTTCATCTTTACTAAATACACATTTAATCTTATACAAAGTAATGATTATGAATATGAAAGAAAATTGAACATACTTTGGTTTTGCAAGCGGATCTGGCTCCTCTCTAGCCTTTCCTGCAGGACTCTTCTCAGCTTCTTCTTCAGTCAGCAGGGACATCTCGGCTTCAACTTTACCCTGGGTAGAAAGAGGCAATTAATGAAAAAATGCATTAACATATGACATGAAAGACACATTTCGGGAGCGGATATGACTCATTCTGCAACTTTCTTGTCACTCTCTCTTCTCGGTTTCTTCTTCAGTGAGCAGTGACATCTCAGCTTCAACTTTACCCTGGGTTGAGAGAGGTAGACATTGACACATTGAATAAGAAGGGTTTTAGGAGTGGATCTGATACTTTAGAGCAGTCATGTGGTAGAAAGGTTATGAACTTTCACACTAAGCATAAGAAGAGACAATGGAATTTTTGCTCTCCCATTGAAATTTTGTTTGATCAATTTGCATCTTAGAAGATGATCACCAGAAAATTGCATAAGCAAATATGTTCACGTTTCAGACCATTTGACACAATTTCGTATTAATGTTTTCATGTTTTTGAGAGTGTTTATACACGCATGAATGTGCATCATACAGAGTGGACATTTTTGCAAGGTCCATAGCGCAAAATTTGTGAGAATAAAACCACCACAAATATTTCAGCTTATACCGTCTTTCATGACAACCAGTTTCCTAAGTGTCTAGCAACTTCTGAAACTAAATTTGTGACGAACCGCTACATGATTTTAAAGTTAGAACAATTGTTGGGTCAAAAAGATTATCTTTTTTACCGTAAGTTCCTCTCCCTCCTTCTCTGACTCAGCGATGAAAGGCCACCATCCCTTGGTCCTCTTCAGCTTGAAGATTGACATCGTGCTCATCGCTCGATGGGATTCAATGGAACATTTCTTGGAGGTCTTGGCGCCACGTGGGAACCGGTTGAGATCCAATGATACAGATCCTGGGAAGTGAATGAGCAGAAAGTACATGGAAATTACAGACCTATAATTCATCAGAATTTATCAGTTGTATCAGCAGAGATTTTGATTGCACTTGACATTCTCCTTGCCATCATCCCCATTATGATTACTCCTACTCCCATCATCATCATCATAGCCAACCATCATCATCATTGCCATCATCATCATCATCATCATCATCATCATCATCATCATCATCACCTTTACCATCATCATCATCATCATCATCATCATCATCATCATCATCATCATCATCATCATCACCATCACTACTACGACAATCATCTACATCATTTGCTCACCGCGGAACTTTGTACTCTATCACATCAATGGAGATAGAGTCACTATCACCATTACCATCATTATCACCATTAATATTATCATCATCCAATTATTCACAGCAATATCAAGATCACCCTCCTCCTCCTCCTCCTCCTCCTTAATCCTCATCGACCACCACTATCCATCAACAACATCATCATCATCATCCCCTTAATCATCCTCCTCCTCATCATTACCACTTCCATTAACTTCTTACCAAGGAAATCATCAGCCGAAAAGTGGTCAGCATCCCAGACTTGCAGTGTCAACCTAGGAGGAACCTTGTACTCCGTCTCATCGATGGAGAATGCAGACTCTTTCTTCTTGATCACCATCTTCTCCTCAGCGGCCAGGTAGTCAAACTGGAAGATGAAACGCCAGTTGAAGTTACCCTCTCCAGTCAGGGAGCGGTAATGGACATCTGTGGCTTGGTTGTCAGTGCTGGGCCCAAGCAGCCATCTGAGGTGGATGTATAATAAATCAAATTTTTAGTTAGAGTTATCTTATTCATATAAATTTTTGAGAAGAATACACTGGTTTCAGTTGGTCAAACTAGAAAAGAAATACGATTTGAAGTAACCCCCCAGCGGAAAAAATGGGATCATAAATAGCGTCAAAAGTAATTCAAACGGCTTTATAAAATTGTTTTCATAACCCGTCTTAACATGAAGATTATTAAAGAATCTTGGTTTTTGTCCCTATTCTCCCCTGGTGCTCATATTCACCAAATCTACTGTAACCTGTTATTGATTTGATGCTTGTGCTGGGTTCGAGCAACCAGCAAGGTTTAAATTGAGTTACGACTGAGTTCTCAAATTATTATCAAATCCATCATCATCATCAACAACAAATAATTGGAGCAGAAAATTTGCAATTCGAGATGCATCCATGCAGATATTTAACTTGCCTCCTAGACTTTTTTATTTTGTGTAAAACGTTGTACATATGGGTGTAAAAACTGTATGAGGATGCGCCTTTTAGAAACAAAAGCAGTTTCCACTACTCACCCCTTGACATAGATGTCACTCATCTTTTCTCCTGTGAGTAGAGAATCATCTTCCAATACCACATCGTCTGTGTTCCAGATGATGACACGAAGCTCGTAGCGTTTGGGTTTACGAGGCGAGATGTCGACGGGTGCGCCAGGGAGGGGCATGTCCATGGGGAACATGTCCACCCACATCTCCACCTTACCCTAATATGAGATGAAGGGGTATTGTTAGTTATGATCAGTATTGTCAGAATTGATATGAAAGCCATCACCATTTCCTCAAAAGCACCATCCTCAATATCATCATCGCTATCATCATCATCATCATCATCATCATTATTATCACCATCATCATCACCATCATCATCAGCAGCAGCAGCAGCAGCAACAGCAGCAGCAGCATCACCATCATCATCACCATCTTCATCATCATCATCATCATCATCAGCATCATCATCATCATCATCATCATCACCATCACCATCGTCATCATCATCATCATTATCATTAGCATCATCATCATCGTCATCATAATCAGCATCATCAATATCTGAGTCATCATCATCAACATCACCATCATCTCCTCCTCCTCCTCCTCTTCCTCCATCATAATCATCATCCTTACAAACACCATCATTATCATCATCATCATCATCATCGTCATCTGTATCCTCATCATCCGCATCCTCTTCCTCATCATCATCATCATCATCATCATCATCATAACCTTCACTGTCATCACCACCACCATCACCACCATCATAATCATCATCCCCAATCTGTCTCACCTGTTCGATCCCCGGTTTATCCGGATGGTAGAGTGATCTTGTCTCTACGTGTTCCGGGACCAGTTTGCATCCGACCTCTTCAATCTCATTCCAGTGTAGGAGAGCCTCCAATGAGCTCATATCGTCAGTTGGTTTCCTATTTCCTGTTTATAACAACAATTTGACAATTTTACGTTAATATCTAATTTTGATTAAAGACATTGTTTAACATTGTTTTCATTTAAAAAAAATCTCAACTACCAGATCCTAGAGGTTATCTGAAAGGTTGATGGTGCATATAAACTAAACTGGGAAAATATTACGTTTTAAAATCAACGTTTAGTGCTTGAAACAAGCGAAAGTCTAAAACTTCGCCTCCATAGGCTTTGTACAGGAATTAATGCGTCATCCTTACGCTTTAATTCAATGTACATAGATATCTCTCAGTGATAGTGCATGAATAACTTTCTTTATTTTTGGATCCTCTGTTGATTTTTCATCTATCTGAATATATTTAAATAGGACAGACAGCTTGGTTTGAGAATTTTTTGAATTGTGCAACTGCAATGCGTGACAATGTCTTTAACAATAGTGTCAGTATTATTATCATGCAAATATCTGAATATTCAAGCAACCTACACAACTTTTGCAGCACACTTCTTGGAGTCTTTGGACCAAATTTACAACATTTAAGCAAACCCCTGAAAAGTCTGGACACATAAAGGATGCCTTAGGATTTTGGATCCGGATCATATTTCTTTTAGATTTTCATGTTTTTATTCAAGTAATTCATATTGAAGAAGAATGCATCTCTAAAATATCAATGTTATGATGGCTTATTCTCAAATTCAGTAACCTACCGTTAGATGTTAAAACAAGTAATCCAACTTGTGCAAAAAGAATATGTTCCGGATTCAGGAATGGGGATACGAGGAGTAGATATAGGTAGTTAGAATCAGAAAGACAAAGCTAAGTAGACAGAAATATAGATGAAAATGTTGGAAACATAATGGAGATATTACAACAACATATATCTCTGTGTTCTGTGAACAATTTATAAACCCCCAATAAAAACTTATCTTAATAGGAGTTAACTTTTCAACCTACCTCCTTCATCCTCAATGAACTGATCTCCATGGTAGGTCTTATCCCCAACCTCGGCGAGGCCGGGACCAAAGCGTAATTCAACCTTGTTCTCCTTGCACAGACGAGTCAGGATCTGGGATGGCTTTTGTGGATCACGCCAATTGTTGTACCCATACCTACAGAAAGAATGAGTAACATGCTAGCAAATATATATGCAATGACAAGAAACATTGGGATGCCAGTGGGAATTATTATTAGGAGGGCCAAAAAAATCACCTATAGTGCCATATTTAGTACACATAATGTCCTCAAAATGAATTGAAATTCCTGCATTCAGCCTTTTTCGTGAAAACTGGCATAACTGTGTAAGATTGTTGACCACCTTTTTGTACCCAGATCCACTTCTGCACTAGATTATACAACAGCACTATCATGTCTACAATTAATACTACCATCATGATCTTCATGATTTTCATTGTTGTAATCATTACCAAACTCATCATCATCATCATCATCATCATCATCATCATCATCATCATCATCATCATCATCATCATCATCATCATCATCATCATCATCATCATCATCATCGTCTCTATCATAATCGTCTCCATCCTCATCAGAAGTTCAGACTTACAGAGCAAATTCTTTGGACAACCCACAAGTAGCATGATGCTTGCTGTAGTATCGATTCTCCAAGTCGATCATGGTCTCCCCGATAAGGTCATCAGACCCAATGAGATCCCAATCGTAGACTTGAACAGCAAGCTTGGACTCCATGGAGAAGGTAGCCCATCACCACTATCGGTATTATCATCATCATCCTCATCATCCTCCTCATCATCATCAGCAGCATCACAAACACCACCGCCAACATCAACACCACCACCATCATCTTCATCATCTTCATCATCATCACCATCATCTCCATCCTCATCCTCAACATCATCTTCATTATCATCACCATCACCATCACCATCACCATCACCATCACCATCACCATCACCATCATCATCATCTTCATCATCATCATCATCATCATCATCATCATCATCTTCATCTTCATCATCATCATCATCACCACTTTCATCATCTTTCCATTATCTTCAGTTAATTAAACTTACAGAGCAAACTCTTTGGACAATCCACAAGTCGCGCGATGCTTGCTGTAGTATCGATTCTCCAAGTCGATCAAGGTCTCCCCGATAAGGTCATCAGACCCAATAAGATCCCAATCGTAGACCTGAACAGCCAGCTTGGATTCCATTGGGAAGGTAGCCTCAAACTCAAAGCATTTTCCAAATACTGGGTTGAGGTTCTTGGAGATGTAGTTCTCTTTGTCACATGTCTTGTGCTTGCCCAGAAGAATCTGACAGTATGGGTCAGCCTGATGGAAGAAAAGAGAAAAAAAATATAAGCAGTCCTTTCTGCATTTGTTTCTTAAAATAAACGATAGAAGGAAGTTAGGAGAAATGGAGGAGGCGTCGGAGAATGATTAGAAGAAATAAGAAGATTTAAAGAAAGCATGAGGAGGAGAATGATAAGAGGAACGAGAGGCGGAGGAGGAGGAAGAGTGATGGGGAAAGAGAAGAGAAGGAGAGTGAGAGTAGGGATGAGGGAGGGGGAATATATTCTCCCTATCGCATGTAGCCGATATCACCCGATATCACCTTGTGATATCGATATCACGCACTTTGGCTTTGGCACGCTCACTTCCGGGATCCATCTTGATTTCACTGTATACTATGTACGAAATTTCAATCCATGTGTATTTAGCGTAATTTCTTCGTTTTGCGTCGGAAGCCCAGCATTAGACCGCTTCGCAAAAGAAACCCATATAACAAATAAATGCAGATACGAAAGAAAAATATATAAAATGATGCTTTTATTCGCAAAAATCGATGAAAAAATATGACACTACAAGCCGCTGACGAAGTTTACCGTAGAAAGCCTATAGACTTTTGAAAACGCGCGAATGTTACCGGAAGTACCTGTGCCAAGAATCTGGGCCAAAATAACTAGTGCGCTGCAGGCGTTCAAATTCGGAGAGCTATATGCAATAGGGATAATTGGGAACAGGGTAAGAGGAAAAGGGTAATAGGAGGAAATTACAGAGGAGTAGTGAACGAAGGAAAATGAGGAGCAGAAACAGGGAAAGACAAAGAGGAGGAAAGATGCTAGGTGGTGGACGAGTAGGAGCAGAGGTAAAAAGAGGAGAAGAAGGAAGAGGGAAGAGAGCGAGGAGGAGGTGATGAAGGTGGAAGAGAGGCAGAAACGGGAAGGAGTTTAGGTTCTTGGAGATGTAGTTCTTCTTGTCACATGTGTTTTCCGAGGAGAATCTGGCAGTACGGGTCAGCCTGATGAAGAAAATAGAAGCAATGTTATCCATTGCATATATGTTCAAATTTTCTAAACTGAGGAGTAGTACAATAGAAATTGAGGAGGAGCGGGAAGGAAGGTAGAGGAAAAAGAGAAGTGGAAGATGTGAGGGAGGAAGAGGAATGGGATGAGAAGTATGAACAATAGCTTGAAGGTGTCTGAGGAAGAAGAAGGGAAAGAAGGGTCACAGGAGTAAGCAGAAGAGATGAACGAGAGAGAGAAGAAAGAGGATGTTTAGGATGGCGACTTGGAGGATGGTCAGGAGATGATGGAAGAAGGGTAATAGGAGGAATAGAAGGAAGAATAAGAATAAAAGGATGTGGAAAATGGAGAAAAGAAACCAGTGTATACATAAAAGGAGAGAACGAGAAAGGTGAAGTAAGGAAGTACCTTTACATTAACATCAGTAAGGTGCAGGTCAATCCCCATGATGATATGAATCCTCACAAAGACAGACATTCTCTTGAAAACGATGAGAACATGCTCATCGAAACGTCGAGAGTGGGTAGGTCCTTTTCAGGACCACTCACTCTTGAAAACGATGAGAACATGCTCATCGAAACGTCGAGAGTGGGTAGGTCCTTTTCAGGACCACTCACATTTCCAAGAAAGATAACTCGTTGTACCGTGAAGCATTATTCTCATCATTCTTCCACGAGTGAAACCTTCAAACAATACATGGGTAATTCCTAGGTAACTTCTAGAAATATCCCAGAGAAAGAAAGAAAGGGAGGTGAGAGGAAAGAAAAAGATGGAAAGTAATAGGAGGAAGAGGGAAGATGTAGTTGAAGGTGCAGGAGTAGAAAGAGCAGGAGTAGAAAAGGAGGATAATGGGGAGGAGAATGAAGAGGGGAGAGTGGTATAAGAAAAAGAGGGGGAGAAAGAAGAGGACGGGGAAGATAAATAGGAGAAGTACAAAGAGAAATTTGGAGAAGATGAAAAAGGAGAAAGGAAGGGAAAGCAAGAAAGTTATGAAATATTACCTTTCCATTGACATCAGTAGGGTGCAAGTCAATCGCCTTGATGATGTAGACCCTCACAAGCACACCCATGGGGTCGTTCTTGGGAAGCTTCTGGAAGTAACCCAGCTTGGGGTCCAATGAACCAAACAGCTTTGAAGGGTCTGCTGCAATCTCTGGTGGTAGAGGCCACTTGTACAGGGCAAGAGCTCCCTGTGGATCGAAAATGAAGAAAAAAATACCGTCAAACCTGTCTATAGTGGCCACTACAAGGGAAACAGAAAAGGTGGCCACTGTAGACAGGTGGCCTCTATAGACAGGTTTTATAACATGTATTTTCACCTGGAGGTAATCAATTTAAGTGGCTACTATACACAGGTGGTCACTATATACAGTGGCCACTATAGACAGGTTTGACTGTATTTGTATAAACAGGTCAAAAGTAGGTTCATATCTTCAGTAGATTTCATGTCCGTTTTTGGAATCCCCCCAATCATATTGCTACAGGTGTTAATAGATGACCACATACAGCTCTTGCTGCTATTTCAGGGTGTCATGAAGCTTGTCACAGTAACAAACACTCATTCCACAAGAGTTACCAGAGCAACATAGCAACATTCAATGGATTTCATTGAATGAGTCAATTCTGATTTCATCGTCATTGGGACAAATTTCGTGAAAAACTCTCCAGGTCTCCACTAGAGTATAAAATAGTTTTCTGTTTCAACTTTATATAATACTTTTGCTTTAATTATGTTGGTATAGAAAAATTGGTTTCAATTTCATTGCTTTCATTTGACAGTGATCTACTTGTCCCAATCAATATGAATGCATGACACCATTACCCACATCTGTAGGAGAACAGTTGTTTTATCACAACATTCATATTCTTGGGAACAATGGTTGAACAATTCTATGAAAAAGGTTAAATCTGATGTGGTGTCAGTACAGGTAAGATAGGAAATATGTTTGGCAACTCTAATCTACATGCTTTCATCTCTGCTCAGGACCATCTATATTTCTAAGATCTTTCACAAGAGATACTTGTATATTGTACTTGAACACCATAATCCTCTGGTTAACTTGAGAAGACAAAACTGATCACCATACCTTGAATTTGCCAACCACTCTGCTCTCACTGTCACCCTCTCCTGTGTCTTTCCCTCTGAGAAGCTCAAAGGTATGAAGCCACTCCTTGAATCCGTTGAAATCTGGAACATTTTCCAGCTCCGTGGAGTAGAACTATTATAAAATGCAACATGATGGGGGTTAAACAGTGCATGAAAATGGGACACAATATGATGTAACTGTAAACCTCTCTTTATAGCCAGCTGTTTATGACAAACTTATGTTTGATAGAGGTCGCCAATCTTTTCTTTGATAGACATATATTAACTCTGTACAGTTGTTCATGCATCCCAAATCTTTTGATTAGCGTAACTACACTTCTGAGGATGTGCTAGAGGTGGCTTTAAAGCAAAAAACATAGTTTCCAAATCACAAGTTTTAACAGATATTAGTCTGCCAAAATACAACTTGATAGGTTGGAGTATTTGCTGTCTCAATGACAAAGCACTGATGTGGACTCATACTGAATATTGGGAAGAAAGATACAGTCATAACTAAGTTATTATTATTTTTGTTATCATTATCGACCGGCAGAGAAATAACTTGAACTAAAAATTTGAAATCAAAAGCTTTTTTTCTAAAATTTAAAATAGAATGGACAAAATATTTTGGAAGGGTGAAATCATGAAATATAATTTTTTATTTCATTGCACAAGGAAAGTTGTCAATTCTATTATTTATACATAACTCCGCAAAGTAGTATCATACTACATGTATGATTAAAAAGTCATTTTTATATCTATTTGGATATATCAATAAGTATTATACTTAAACTCAGTGGCCCTAAAAAGGTTCTTACCTGAATATGGCAGACATCAATCTCCTCCTATTTCCACAAAAAGAAAAGCAAAATACACAAATTACTTTCAAATCACCAATTATGCTAATTGTATAAAACATGAACTTGAATAAGTCAGAATGCTTTAGTAATTATAGTAAAAAATTGCTTGGCATAATTTAGTTCCTGACATAACTTTTGTTGCCATTCCCATTTTAAATGTATTTTAATTTTGAGCTCCTGAATTACTAAGTAACCGTATCTATGTCAAATTTCGAAGTAAGTAAAGCTGGATTTCAAGAACAGTCTTTCTGTGATGATTTTTTTTTTCTGGGATATAACAATTCTGATGTTGTTACTGTTTTAGGGTACTCAACTCTGTACCTTTCATAAACCCTTTAAATATCACAGATCTTGAGAAGAAATTTAAAAGTATTTGATTGTACACCTTTAGCTTAAAATATTCCACTTTCCAAATGGAAATTGTTTACTATAAGGATAGACCCATTATGACTTAAAATGGCTTTTGCATAAATGACAAGGCTGAGTAAAGGAACACAAATTTGCCCAATGCAGGAATAGTTCATTTTTGCATGACCAGAAAGACATAATGAGTCAAAGTAAAGCATATGTGCTAGAGATAATCAAAGAAATAAAGCTTGTAAAATAGAAAAAGACAATCATTCTGTATCAAATTACATATGCTGTGAGTATATATAAATAGACAATTGAAACCTGGACGAAATGCATGCAAAAATATAAAGTAACAATCACTGTGAAATCTACTTCTACAATACACAAGAAGAAAAGTTTTTTTTTTGCTCACGTACAGCAGTAGACAAATGTGCGTATATTTCAGGACAACAGTGTTTGTTTCCATGTCAACAGTTTAATCAATTCGCAGACTATTGCAATATCTGGCTAATATATCTAAGTGTAGCCACAAGAAAATCCTTAGACGGACAACAGATGCATATGCAAGACTGCAATTGAACGGGGGACGGAATGCTGCACAAAAATTATATGACAAGCAAAAAAAGAAAAAAAAGAGTGAAAAAACGTGTACATTAATTGTATTCTAATAGCAAGCTGACAAGGAAAAACAAGTAAATTATTTCATTTTTGGAATGTCATTATTATTAGAATGAAATGTACAATTTTTTCCTCTCTTTTTCTGCTTGTCAGAAAAGTTTTGGAGCTGCATTTTGTCCCAGGTTCAGCCTTGGCCAAATTCCCCTGATGTTGTACACATGTGCATACATAGCACCTGTACATGGGGTAATCGCTAGGTTTTATTGAATGTGGGTGAGAAAATGGATTCAGCTGTTTCCTGACAAGAAAAAAAGACGGAGCCTTAATTTCTTTGCTCAATTTTCATTATTCTAATATTTTGTGGTCAGTTTTTCTCATTCTATGAATTATATTTTTAATTATATATTTAAAAAAAGCTGCATCACTTCACCGCTATCCTTCGCATTTACTCCTGGTTGATTTCAGCCTCAGGTTTATTCCAGGTTCTAATAGCTTCTGACCACTAGAGCATTTAAAGGGGTTTCTGGGACGAACACTGCTTAAGGGCTTGCTATAGCTCAGGCGGTAGAGCGCTGGTCTAGCAATCTAGAGGTATCGGTTTTGAATCCCAATGAAGCTCCAATTTCTTTGCTCAATTTTCATTAAGAAAAAAAAGAAGATGGTATATTTCGGGTTCTCGAGGAAGAGCATTTGCACCCTAATCGATGGCCATGTACATGTTGTATAAACTCCATTAACCCATTGACTACTGAATTCTGTAATACCCATAAACTTTGTGTAGGGAATACCCGGTTCCAGTAGTCAAAGGGTTAACCCATTCAGGACAGGAATTGTTTTACGAAAGATTCAATCACAATTCCTTTCCCAAATTGGGAACACTAGAATTCTAAATTCTATTTTTAGAGCGTACTTATTAAATGTTAAATTACCATATTAAATTTTCTTCCTCATAAAGCATGTTAGAAAGTTACAAGTTACAAATTTTTATGGAAAATAATGCTTTTCAAATGATGTAGAATTACCAATTTAAGGATATGACCATTTTAATGATTATTTTCATTAAAGAAAATTATTTGCATCCAACGACAAATGGTTATAGCATAAAAATTGTAAGAAATAGTGTAGATTTTCTTTCTCTTTCTGCCCATGCATCTTGAATGTTTTTAAAGAACTAACATCAAAAGGTATTAAATCAGAACACAAAAAGAGGTTCTATTTTCCTGAAAGGGCTACGAAAAAATCATCACGTAATGATAGACAGACAGCAAGCCATATTTTGAAATACAATTTTCACCATATTGTACATAGATTATAAGGAGAAATCCTAGCTGCTTCTTAAAAGATAGCAAGAAAATTTCCCTACTTCAAAGACAGCTCAAAGACCAAAATCATGGAAAAGATGTTTAGCAATAGATTCATTGCCAAGATGTTTCTTTTGAAAGAAATTGCAATGAATATATCATAACGCAGATGTGTACATACAGAATATATATTCCCCTTTTTCGACTTTACCAAAGTGAAAAAAGGAAAATAACCAATTTGAAGAAGATAAATACTACAGTCAAACAACAAATTGGACAAAACCCACTGGAATGTGTATAGTTGAAAAAAAATGGTAACAAGATAAAGCATAACTTGTCTGATACATGGTTCATGTTTCTTACTGTAGCTGTGAAGTACCAACATTTATTGTACAGGGAAATTGCTCCCTAGCAATTCACCATGGATACATTTTACAAAGGGCATGTGTAGGTGCAATTTTTGTTTTCCAGTTGGAATATACTGGTAGTTCTGCAGAAATGCCAACCAAAGACTTGTTCCTTACTCTGCCTTTCCTCTTATGCTTCTTAAGGGGGTACCAAAATTTATAAATGTCTATAGATGCATGCACATCATCATACTAGTTCCTGCATGAAAACTTGCTCAATGGAAAGATTAAATTGTCCAATTAATTGACGATTCATGATCCTCATTTACCAGAGCAAATGCTTTTGGGGCAGGGATAACACATAGGTCTGTTGAATTGCATTGCCCATTCATTTTTTGTTGTTTTGTATTTAAATTAATTTAATAATAAAATATTTTCAGATGCATAGGTGGATTCATGTCTGTATATTTACATTCTAAATAATTACTTACATCTATTGACTTTGGTACCCCTCATAAAGTATGATTTTTATTTGGTATTCCTAGTATATGCAGTAGATCAAAACTATCCCTGACAGACAAAACATAGTGGTCCAATGTATTGCTACATATTGGGAATGGTCGTGCAATGATGAATAATTTCAAGATTTTCGAAGGGCATCCATACTTTCCCTGAGTAATAATTTGAATACACTAACTTACCTTATTTTCATTTGCAATTTAAATTTTTGATTACGGACAATACACGTGGCAAAGTGAACCTGCTACCAAATGTGTAATAACTGCAGCTTTTCCCAAATGCAGAAAGTGACAACATATATGTGTAACACAATTATATAATTGTACGATACAATTGCAGAAAAAATATGCAAATACATGTATAATAATACACAAATACGTGTTAGTAATACACAAAAGTGCCCCAAAGCGAGAACTCACCACTCATAACAACATTAATAATAATAATAATAAAAATAATGTGTACGGCGAAACAGGTCCACCATATAGTTGCTCAAGTTTTCAGTCACTATTGCCCGGCTTTAGCTGGCAGCCACTGCAATGCCAAGCATTAGAAGGAATTTCTTCATACCATTCCCATTTACGTCAAGTGCAACAATGTAGATAAATTGCTACTCATTTCCTCTTTTTTTTTACCATGATGGAATGCTAAATCACAGATTTATGAAGTCAGGGGGGTAATAGCTCAAAATGTGTCGTGAACAATCTAACAAGTGGACATAGCACTTTCAGAATTGCAGGACTATCATTATTGTCATTGGTGGTAAGTTTTCTGCAATGGTGCTATATGAGTTAGATAAAAAATGAGTTAAATTAAAAGTTATTATTAATAACAAACCCAAAATGATCCATGAGCACCTCGCTGTAAATCAAATCATTAAAACAACATCCACAATGTGTTAATAACCTATTGTTCATACTTTACTCCAAATGAAATAGAACTCCATATCATTTATAGAGAACACTAAAAAGCATTTACTGACGGGAAATTGTGTAATTATCCTGATTCTGTATATATGCGACTTTCCTACAAAAACTTATGATTATGATTCATATGCAATTTATGAAAGAGGACTGATGCTCTTGAATTGGTTCAATCCAAACATCACATGGCATTAGGTTAAATGGGAGAAAAGAGGACTATAACCAGCGAAAGGCTGACCAATTTACAGAATTGACTAGAAGCATACTTCATATAACTTGAAGGTTTTTCAATCACATGTAGAAAATGATTTGGTATCATATAAATGAAAGCAAACAAGTCTAGATGAATCTCATGCAAATCAATTAAAAAATCAAAGCAATAATCTATCTAATGGAAGTTTCAAGTCTTAAATCTAACATCAGGGGCCTGTAACATAAAAGATGCAATTAAACTTACGATAAAAATTAATCGTAAGTCTATGGCAAAATGTGTACCAAAGAGATATGATTAATTGCAAAATTAATCGTAACTTTTTATGTTACAGGCCCCAGGCCTTTATCAAATTCCTACATAAATATTAGAATGCAAATGAAGCCCAAATACTTTTTGTTTTTGGAAATGAGATTCACTAAATGGATTAAAAGTTGAACTGTAATTTAATTTTTAATAAAGTTTTTAGTATGCACATTGTTAACAATGAAAATGGGTAAAACCTAATAAGATATTTACCTAATTGAATTCATAGTATTGTATTGAATTATACCACAAAAAATGACAGAACTATACAATTCATATTCAAATGTAAATCAATCTCCCTAGAAATCTACTTTTGGGGAATTTGACGGGACATATTTTTAAATGGACTGTAACTGCAAGCACATCAAATCTATAAATTATAAGTCTCTAACACAGCACGGGACAGCATGTCACAACATGCAACACAACAATAACAACAACAAAAATACACTCTGTCTCAGAATTTTTACCTCATCCTACAGATAATCATGAAAGTAATAAATAAAATTAGACAAAGAAATATAAAAGATTAATATTATGTTTTGTCAAAAGGAGTAATATAAAATGGAAAAAGATGGTTAATTTACCATTGTTTCAGATAATTGTTATACAACAATATCCCTTCATTAATATTACAGATTCTTTTCTCAGTTTTTCCTATTTAAATTGTAAGCTGGTTAGGTGTATTAACATGTGAATCCAGGGTTTATCTCTCGATGAATAAATTCATGTTTCGTGATCATGCTTTCTCTCGCGATCAAACTTTTGGTTCGGCTTATTCACCTTCTTAGGAATATTCCCGACGGTTAGCATACAGTACATACATTCATATTAAAAATGATGATAACCTGATATATGAAATATTAATATGTTATTTGTTAATTTTTATAGAAATTAATCATATACTGAAAAAAAAGATTATAAATAACTAATGTATAAAATGATCACATTCCTACAAGCATTTCATGACAGTAAATTAACCAATGGCAATCACTAATGCACATTTTAAAAAATTGACGGAAATCCTACTAACAAGGTTTACAAGATATGTAGAATAACTTCTTGCTATGTGAACAACATTTACCATTATGATAACAGATATGAGGTAAAAACAAAGTTACTGAGGATACATGTACATTCACTTCTTGCTCTATTAACATCATATACCATTCCAATTATGGGGGGAAAACAAAGTCACTGAGGTACAAATACCATATCAACAAAACATAATGGCCCGTATTCCGATAGCGAGGTCTAAGTTAACCCTGGTCTAAATCTGTGGTTTGAGTATGGGTAGCCAAAAGTGCCAAAATTTTATTTACAATGAATAATTTGTATGTTAACTGCTCTCTTTTCCCATACTCTAATAATGTATAAAACTATTGAAGTTTTTAATCCGAGACAGTCTTAAATAATATGAGTGCCAAATGTGCTGGTAAATTAAACATCGACTATTATAGATTCAAGCTTCTTTTGGCTCTCCATACTTAAACCACATATTTAGACCAGGGTTAACTTTAACCTCGCTATCGGAATACGGGCCAATGACTGTGGTTTTAATAGAGTGGCTCCACGCGGCCTAATTTATCCCTGATATCTGCAAAGGATTAAAACAAAACCCCTCCAACATACAACTTATTTCTAATAAATAATCCCATGTTTTTACCATTACAGTTATGAGGGAAAAACAAAGTAACTGACATACACAACCTAATGATTATGGTTGACACATAAGTGTCTCCACTTGGCCTAATGTATCCCTGATATGCAAAGGATTAAAACAAAAACCCTCCGATATAAAACATATTTCTAATAAATAATCTCACATTTTTACCATAACAGTTATGGGGGAAAACAAAGTTACTGGGATACAAATATCATATCAACACAACTTTATAACAGTGGTTATCACTAAAGTGGATCCACCTGGCCTAATGTATCCCTGATATGCAACGGATTAAAACAAAAACCCTCTGATATAAAACTTATTTCTTATAAACAATCCCAATGTTTTTGACACAAAGCCCATGACCTCTTACCTCCATCATCTGTAATAGCAATTAAAAATGTAAGATTTATTGGAGAATGCCAATACTTATTTTTAGGTTTGGATCAATTTTGGGAGAGGTTTCTTTCCAATTACTTTGCATGCTGCAATAAAACTATCTGATATTCATGGTTTGTTTGATTAGAATTGACCAATAAATGGCTTATTTATTAAGCTCACATATAGCGGTCTTTAAATCTGCAATAGATATTTGGATTATTCTATTTTGAAGGATGTTATTAATTAAATTTACAAAAAACACACCTGAGTTTTCATTTATTTTTATTTTTAATTTTATTCTATGCTACGATGTGCATAATTTGTTCAATTGTTGACCAATTCTTTCAATGCTTGCAGTAATATTCTGATTAAAAGCTGCTTCCTTACAAGATTGTATCTTTCTTAGCAATGCCAAGCATGATTGTCCCTTGCTAGCATGTAATTGTGATTTATATATTTGCCTGCTAAGGGTCAACACTGTAGAATTGAAATTGATAAAAATCTAAATTCTTAAGACTTATTTCCTTTTACATTTAAAGACCTATTTATAATTTACATAATCAAAGTAATAAATTTGGATTGGCATAACATCTAAAAACTCTAGCAGCAGCACAAATAAAAGCAACAATAAAACAAAACAAATAAGCAAAATATTAAACTCATTCTGCATTGAATCAATTTGTAAGGTAAGCATTACAATGCCGAAGCCACCAGCTTAGGCACTGCAAACAATAGAAAGCACACTCTGGCTATTGTGTGTACCCCTGAAGTTTACACACAAACGAGCACTTCCACTAGAGGTGTGTCAAAATGTGAACAAAACCACTTAAGCGTTAAGTGTTATAAGCAGGGACATACAGCACAAGTCATAATCATTTGCTACCTGTCATCACTACAACAACTAAAGTGCTACTAATGTCCAACATTATATAGAGATAACAGGTAAGCAATTATTTCTCGCCACCGACAATAAAAGAAAATTAAGAACTGCACATGGCGTTTTGCAGTTTTCACCATAGTCAAGTAATGTGAGTTGGGATACCCACTTCCGGTTACGGACGTTAGTGCATGTGCGTTTCATTTTCTCCAGTTTTAGAAGGAACAATCATGCTTGTCTTTCACTTTATCTGAAATATTTCCTATATCTATAATTACATCACCATTGTGTGTTTCTTTGATGCAGCACCGAATACTTGCAAGGAAAAATCTGTGATTTTCCAAAATGATGGACAAAGTACGTACATTAGCTTCGTAAACCAGAGGTCACCTTCCCAACCTTAACAGATCAATATGACGGTATCTTGAGATATTGTCTGATATCACCCATTGTTGGTGGCAAGAATTGTAGAGGGTAAAATCAGCAAATTTCCAAAATGATAGACTAGAAGTTACCTTCCCAACCTTAAAAGGTCAATATCGACCGTATCTTGATATATCGCTTGATATCACCTATTGGCGGTGATGAGAATTGTTGCAAGTAATGTACGTGTTGTAAAATACCAATTCCTGGTCGATTTTCAAATAAAACACATGCGAAATGGCTTGGAATTATTTTTACACACAGGTTAGCCAACTCACCTCTTGATTCATCTCCATCTCCATCTCGTCGTCCGCATCTCCTTTCTTCATCATCTTCTTGGCAGCGGCGAGACCGCCTCCCATCTTCTTCAGTGCGCTGCCTTTCTTCTTGGGCTCCTCCTTCGCCGCCTCCTTCTTTTTGTCTGATGTCGTGTCAATCTGGATCAGTTCTGTAAATAATAATTATAGTAATAATACATTGTAATAATAGCTCTTACATAACATTGTTCACAAATGGCTCAAAGCTTTTGGCTATAGATACCCTTATATTCATGCGCATACCGTTGGGGGGGGGGCGCTATGGGGGCACCAAAATTTGATGGCAAAAGCCGCCAAAATTGCTGTGAAGTGGGGTGCAAAATTGCTGAAAGGAGGGGGGGGGCCAAAATAAGAACTTTTCATGTTTTTTCTGTTTGTCAGCTCAGCCTCCTCTGGCCAAGCTACAACACTTTGACCCTCTGTTTGGAAGGCAATTGCCAGAACTGCTCTCCAACAATTTCTACACAAATAAATCATATTAATTAGAAATAAGTACATTCAATTTTGTCCAAATCAAACTTCTAGATAAAATCATGGCACAAACTAAAAAGGAGGAATGTGAGTTATAAATTGTGTAAGATAAATTACCCCTGTGTTAACTAGAGCTTCAAGATTCTAACAGAATGAATTTTGGACAGCAGCACTTGTGATTACTTGAAATCTGCATACAATGGGGATTTTATTTTCAACCAGCACTCCAACTGAACCAGATATTTTAGCTCTTTTTTTTGAAGAAAAAAAGATCTATTCATCTTTTTCGAAACACACCAAGATGCATTCTAATAAAAAAAAAATCAGTGCTAACATATGGGAAAGAAGAAAATTTTATCTTATCCACATGAACGGCTCAAAGATATGAAGAAAGTCAAGTATAATTATCCACAAAATGATGTATGGGAGTAAAATCAGGAGCACTTTTAGGAAATTTGCAAAATTCTTCTCATGTGGAATTGCCCACTTGCTAAAAACAGCTATTCACAAACCTTCGTTCTCATCCTCTGGTTTCTCGAGGTCCAAGTCTGCATTTCCATCTGCCTGGTCTCCATTTTCCTGTTAAAACAATGATAATAATAAGCTGAAATTTTTGCTGTTTTTTTATTTTCACAGATTTTTTTACTATGAATTTTCACTCATGAGATGGCCGATAGACTTGCGTACAATAATCTTTCAACAAATGAAAGATGAGTGAAAAAGTGCTAGTGTGTGAAAAGGTTTGATGTTCAGTGAACTCGCTAAGTCTGTGTATGCTAAAATGTTTGCTTTTACAGTATTTCATAGTGAGGTCAAATTAACCCTTTGGCAACTGACAAATCAATTTGGCAAATTCTTACAATTCTCCCTATCACCTAAGCCTATATATTATAACATACTTTGTGTTGGAACATTGATCTCTGGTGTACACTTTTGGTACACTTATCATCACAAAACTATTGGTTTGTTGAAAACCTTAAATTTACAATCTAAATTACCCCTTTATACGCAAGTAAACATATATCGACCTAATGACTAATTACTAGAAAATTTAGTGTAAGAAAGAAAAGACTTTTCCTTGTCAACTAAAAGTCAACTATGTACCAGATATTCATGTTCCAAGAGACGAAATAATTAGAATGTAAAGTGCATTCAGAGTCAAAAGAGCTATTATACAAAAATAGAATTCAATATTGAAATAATTTGATTTTACATTTTGTCAAATTTGTACTAGACACGCTAACAGTTGACTTTTAGTCAAAGGAACCACTGTGAGCAAAAGGGACAAACGGACTGGACAAACTAAAATGACATTGCTCAAGCCTCCACAATGGCTTCATGAACACAAAATAATGTAACTTCCCTTCTAATTCACCATACCAACTGTTTTACATTTCTCTGCAGAGTAATAGGGGGGAAAGTTCTATCATGTAAAAATAACTATATAATTGTGAATGCTTGAATGGAAGATGTTTACTTTGTACAAATCATGTGTCCCTTTTGTTCACCGTGAGTATGTTCAGTACATCTACTAGCTTAAAGCTATTTTTTCATTAAAAAAATTCTCAACTGCTAGATGATAGAGGTTATCTGAAAGATTGATGGTGCATAAACTATTCTGGGAAAATATCAGGCTTTAAAATCAACGTTTAGTGCTTTAAACAAACGAAAATGTAACACGTCACCTTCATACACTTTGTACTGGAATTAATGCGTGGGTCCTAAGCTTTAATTCAATGTACATAGATATCTTGATAGTGCATGAATAACTTTCTTCATTTTTGCATCATGCTGTTGATTTTTCATCTATCTGAATACATTTAGATAGGACAGACAGCTTGGTTTGAGAATTTGTTGAATTGTGCAACCGGAATGTTAAACAGTGTCTTTAAAATAGGGTTTACAATAGAAAGGATTAAAGATTTAAAATAAATATCAAGAAAACACTCATCATTATTATTCACTAAAAATTCAAATCAGGGCACACAGAATTAATGGCTTTGTATAATATCAGATAAATTCTCATCTGCAAGATCTAAACTCGAATCTGAATATTTGATGTTGATGGTGATAAAAGTTACATCTATGGTGCTTTTAATGGTGCAAAGGAGCTACACTTTGAAAATGTAAGGCTTTATAGTGCTAAAAAAAGCAAAGTTCAAGACATATCCTGCAAAGGCAAACTGCACTGACATTAAATGAGCCTATGGAACAGGGACATTACTAGTTTATTTTCCACAAGGAGTGAATATTAATGATTTTATTACGAAGGGTGAATTTGGTATTGGTTTTACCTTTCATATCAATGTTTGTACAGCCCCAATTCCTAAGAGGGGTGTGTTTGTACTCTTTGCACACAGCCTATCGACTGCCACGTGGCGAATTATAAGTTTTCAAAGATATATTGGGAGTAAATGTGAAAATACATGTAACAACAAGCCAAAGTGTCACACTGGTCTGAAAAGTAGCTGTAAATACGTACATGTAGATATCTATACACTAAAATATTGGCTTATACAGTACATCAACACATTAATAACAAACACAAACTGTTAGAGACTTCAGACCATTTTATCTTACATGATCTATAAAACAAGTGAAAATTGTGATTGTGTGACAGAAAACGTAATACACTCATCTCACCTCCTCGTCTGCCTATTTCATTGAAAAATTAAATAATCATGCAAGCAGAAAGAACAAGAAAGGGATATATGTATTCATGATTAGGGGAGAAAATGTAATTACAGCAGATTATGTTGCTTCAGGAAGAATAGAAATCATTGAGGAAGTGTCATAGGGGATATGTTACGATAAAAATGTGAAAGTAATTATATATTCAATATATGCTGTGTTCTAATTGGCACATAGTAAGTGCGTGGCTAAAGACGCATATGCAGCATAAGGTATTGACTAGACGGAGCCAATCGACTGCAATTTACTGTAGATCCCAACTTTCTTGCAACATCTCCTTTCTTTGACAAGGAATCCCTGAAGTATGTCGAATGACAGGTTATATGCGCCATGAATGTTGCAACCAGCTATGTCATAAAATTTTTGATTTGGGAAGTGAAGTTTCTTAAATTTGATGCAAAATTTACGATCAAGAGAGCAAACTTCATGATAAAAAAATGTGAATTCCCCATGCTGGGTCAGACACTTTCTGACCCAAGCCATGAATTTCACATCTAAAATTTAAAAAATAAGACTTGGTCACAAAAACTCATGGCAAACATAAGCTGCCTTTAATTTGGGCTTACTGCAGTGATTCAATAAGATATCTATTTGGTTTATCTGATACAAGTGAGTGCATGAAAATCTACATGAAATATTTCCTATCGAATATACATAAAAGTCCGGAATTGCATGACAGAAATCGAACAATAACATTTTCTTATGAGAGATAGTATGTGGGAATTGTGAGCATTTCTTTCACAAGATTAAATTCAGATAAGCTGTTCAGTAATTAAAATTTCAATTTCTATCCTCATGTTCTGGAATAACTTCGCATCTCTATTTGAGTGCACCTCTGATCAGGCTATGTAAATTCAATGCACAGAGATGATTGGCTGCATACATCTAAAAAGTAAGAATGGCTCAGATGGATATAAGAATAAAATGCATCTTAAAGTTTGCAATCATACTTTTGATAAGAGTCCTTGCAGAAAATTTTAACGTAGTATACAAGTAAGTATGTGGCAATTGATAGATTGCGGCAGCTAGTAAGTAAGAAACGACAAGCTGGTTGCTAGCTTAATAAGCACAGTACAAGTGTGCAAATTAAAGACCGCACTCAGAGGCTCTAAGGTGGGTTGCTATAAACTTGAGACCAATTGCATATCAACTGCAAATCAGTTGCACATTACATGGATTTTCATTTGCACACTGTCTCCGCTTCTTACAAGATGCTCATAAACAATGATTTTTATTGGTGCATACAAGTGAATGGAACTTGCAATTGATCGCAAATACATGTATCTTGCATCACTCCATAAATCTGCATGTTCTGGTCTTATTCATAACCTTGTGCTTGTTTACAAAGTAAGAGGCTAGTGAGTTGCTTGCTAGTTACCAGCTTGCCGCTATCTTGCAGCATATTAAACAAAGTTTCTGTAGAGGAATTCCTAAATGAAATATATTCTGCTTATATGGAAGAAATAACAGGCAAATACTGTATCATGAAAATTATCTACTACTGTGTGTAAAATATATAGATACATGCATTGGTGAGTTCAAAGGGCATGCAATTGGATTAAATATGCTTGTGACTAAAACATGATTCAGTTACACCTACCCGCTTCTTCTTATCTTTGCCAAGTCGACGCTGTTCATATACAACAAACGTATACATTGAATCGTTGGACATACATAACATTCAAATAAATATTAGGGTCATCGAGGAGAAACTGCATTCATTGAATGAAAATTGATGACGGACTAATTTCTAGCCATGGATATGAAATGGCAATGATGATGATGATATTAAAAAAAGATGATAATATTCATGACATGAAACAAATATCATTATCATCTGGGAGAAACTGGAGGACAAATGAAATTCACTGCATGAAAATTAAATATCGACTAGATTCTAAACATGGATATCGAATTGCAAAGATAACGATGATAATGATTATATTCTGACGGGTGTCTATAATAAAGATGATGGTGATGATGATGATGATGGTGACCATGAAGATAGAGTTGATGATGGAGAATGATGATGATAGTGATGATCTTGATGACGATAATAATGATGACAATGATAATGATGATAATGGTCATGATGATGGAGATGGCAATGATGATGAAGATGTTTACTGGTAATCATGATAACAGAGTTGATAATGTTATTTATGATGATGGCAATGGTATATAGTTGTAATAATGATGATAAAAAATTGATGATCAGATGAACATGATAATGATCATGTACATGATTAGCATGAAGATGACAGTGATGTTTATGATGATCATGAAAGTGATAACAGATATGTGGACAATAATGATTTCAAATGGTTTCACAGCAAAATTTCAAACTACATGTACATCCACTACTGACCAGAAGTCTTATTTAACTTAAATTTTATCAGACCTAAAAGTGAAGATGTACTCATTTCTTGACATGAATATCAAATGACAATGATAACGATGATGCCGATAATGATAGCAACGATGGTGATGGTGATGACAATGAAGATAATTATGTTGATTATGTTTATACTCGCGATGTACATAATGAAGGTGATGCTAATGAGGATGATGGTGATATTAAAGATGATGGCAATAATGATGACAATCATAATTATACTGAACATGTCCATGATGATGAGAGATGATAATGATGATGATGATGATGATGCTTTAAAAAGATGATTGTGATGATCATGAAAGTGATCATAACAGCTATGCGGACAATGATTTCAAATGATTTCACTGCACAAATTTCAAATTACATTCACTACTGACCATAAGTTGCAATTGTTTCATCATTTCCTGATAATGCATGTTTTACATAAATCATAATTTAAAAAAAGTTGTCAATTTATTCTTCTCAATTTATGAAAAATCAGCTGAGAATTACTGAAGTACTTATTCAAGTTACAATATAAACCTTCTTTTGACCACAGTAGCCATTTGCTGTAGAAATACATACAAAATATCCATTACAATATAAACAATATTATTCATATAATATGCACAATGTGAGTACAGGTACTTAAATTTGACAAGAAAATAAGGTATTAGTCCATCTTCAGATTCATGCTAGCAATCTATATAGATCGTCAGAAATGTAGATCAATAAATTCTGATAGATAATTGAAAATTTAGTTCAAATATCATTTTTCAAGCAAAACTCAGATCTGTTACATAAACCTAGTCTTGTCAACATTGTTTTGGAATGAGCTAAAATTTAATTTCTATGGAGAATCTTAACACTGCATGCTAAACACTAAAAAATCTAATATCTAGCATTCCTCTAACAAAAATAATGCATCTCAGCTAATTAAAAAGAAATGTTTATCAAATCTGTTCCTAGGGTTTATCAAGAAACTGAATGACAAACCAACACAGCAAAATTTATTAGGTAAAGAATAAAGAACCTCACCAATTTTTCCTGTTGAAGACACCACAAATATGCACAAACACACATTGGGTGTGAAAGGTGAAAACATAATCATTACTGGATTACAAATAGGTTATTGATCATTCATTGGAAGTTTGGGAATATTGTTGATAGTTGATAAAACCAAATTAGACAGAAACATCCTTTTTGAGTTGTAACAAAACATACTACTCAAATGTCCATTATCTAATGTGAATTGTGCTTAATATAGCCACTTTACTAAATATGACTCATTTTAATGCAATTTTAACCAACAGAATGGGTGACTTCAATTACGGTGTTGAACGCTAATGTTGGTGTTGCAGCAAAACCAACACCAGCCTCAACACCAAACTTGAAGTCTGTCAGTGTTTGGGGTAGACCTGGCAAGATTCTGACGTATTTCCTATCGTTTCTGTATCATCTCTGTAAACTGACCAACGGCGTTGGAGCTCGGTTTACGGACCATTTTGCTCTCTCAACATCAACACCAACACCGAACACCGTACTTGAAGTCACCCAATGATGCACCAATTCACATGCCACAGCATTCAACACCAAGTGACAACGCTGATTTTCAAACCATATAGATGACTCATATCAAGGTCAAAATTTCTGAAGGCTCTTATATTGAAAGGATGTTTTAACTCTCATGACTTTGAACAGAAGGGAAAATGAATTGGACAAAATAAACAACTAAATAAAAACCTTCACAATAGCTTCATGTACACAAAAGAAATTGGCTTCCCTATTTCCGCATTGAACAGGTGTGGCACTTGTTCCACATTTCTCTGCAGAATAAGAGGGAAGCAAATTTCTTCTTGTGCATCTAAATTTTGTGAATACTTGAATAAAGTTGCTTTCGTTGTCAAAAATGTATTATCCCTTCTGCTCCAAGTATTTCAGACATTAAAAGCCTGACAATGTGTAGTAATATTGATTCTTTCTCCGATGTGCTCAATTTTAGTGTACTTATTGTAAAAATATGTTTGCTAGAACGTTTCATAAAATTGTATGTTTGCTGGGACTTGTCACATGTACATTGTAGTTATTTTGGGCAAATATAATATGCAATTGCTTTACCACACATCACTGAACTTTTACTTACCTTTTCTAGAGCAGCTTTGGTAGCAAAGTACTTTGACCACCAATCCAGCGAGTTCTCCTCATCTTCATCAAGCTTCTTTTTAGAGGGTGCTCCGGCACCTTCAGCTCCTTCTCCCTGGATCAAACAACAAGAGTGATAAACGATAGTTTAACGAAAAATCTAGTTTTGGTATCGACTAGAAAATTAATGTTAACAAAATGGCACAAAATTGCACAAGATCGAAAAGAATTGTTAGAACTGTAAAAGCAAAATGTGAGTCAACTGATTTTGAAAGAAAATGTATGCAAAAATGTACAAAATGTGTAATCAAAATATTGAAAAAATTACACTGGCTCACGTGCTGCTTCCTGTGCTTGCATTGTCAACTCCAGATATTATTGAATTAAAATTGAAAGTCTTTTTGCTAATTCCCCCCCCCCCCAGGCAGCTACCAAACAGAGCAAGTTCGACATCGCTCTATGTGAAATTTCACGTCTGATCAGCTTCTTTGAATTGTTATTTCCCTACATGGAAATGTTGAAAATGGGCGCACATTGGAAAATTTTGGGAGAAATTGACCAAAGGATACAATACATAAAATTCTGGTAGTCTACATTAATGAGGTAATAATAAACTACTTCTTATTATTCAAGCATTTGTACAAAGCATAATGAATATCAAAATTGTGATTATTTTCTGTGTAAATTAACAAAATAAATTTGCATATCTAAGGAAGATGTGAACGTACCTCTTTTGCTTCTCCTTCGCCCTCTGGTTTATCATCTGATCCGGGCTGTCCATCCGCCGGCTTCCCATCACTGCCAGCCTTCAATGATCCTTCCTTTCCGCCTTTCAATGATCCCTCCTTGATCCCTGCTTCATCCTTACCCCCCTCTCCCGGTAATGGAGGCTTCCCATCCTGGGGCATGTCGATCACTGCATCGCCTGCAGGGGGTTGGGCTTTACCATTCTCGCCCTGGGGTGGATCCACGGTGATGATCACGCTCCCAGCTTTTGAGCCGGCCTTTGATCCGGCTTTGGAGCCAGCCTTCGATCCGGCTTTCGAGGCACGGCCCGACCCTAGGAGGTTCCCGTTGCCGTTTAGGGATGGAGGGTAACCGTTGCCTGGCGGGCGGACGGATCCATTGGCGCCAGGGAGACGGGCGGATCCGTTGAGGCCGCCTCTCTCCGGGAGAGCAGCATTGGCTGCTGCCAACATCAAGTCTGGCACTGAGAGGAAAAGTATCAGAAATTGTTGCATTAATATAAGCTCGCAGTTGCTGTCTTGTTAAAAATAAATCCAAGAATCTCATGTTGATAATTTTCAGCTATTAAAGGGAAACTAACCCCTGGGATTATCATGCTCTCATGGAATGAAGAAAAATCAGATGAACAAACTGTAAAAATTTGAGCAAAATCGGACAACCCGTTCAAAAGTTATGACTTTTCAAAGTCACAGAGATATGGCGATCCCTACCGCTCATGGGGATCCGTGCGATCGGCAAATTCGACGGAATCCGTGACGTCATGTCGGACAACTCCTCATTCACTCTGTATACAAATTTTCACATTTTCTCTTTTTTTCGGAAAAGTCAACAAAATGTCAATTTTCGATTGGGGTATAGCATTTCTGTATTGATTCTGCATGTATTTTGAGAAGAATGATGTTGCAACCTTACTCTAAATTTTACATTAATCTATTTTGAAAAATTATATGTACAAAGTGAATGAGAAGTTGTCCGACATGACGTCACAGATTCCGTCGAATTTGCCGATCGCACGGATCCCCATCAGCGATAGGGATCGTCATATCTCAGTGACTTTGAATATTCATAACTTTTGAACGGGTTGTCCGATTTTGCTCAAATTTTCACAGTTTGTTCATTTGATTTTTCTTCATACAATGAGAGCACGATAATTCCAAAGGCTGGTTCCCCTTTAATCATACATGTACAGTATCTTGAATAAAACTGTTCTGTGTTGAGTAGGAAACTAAAACCATTGCCCATTGAAAATATTCTACAATTGACAACTTTCCAGTTTGTGGGAAATTGAAGTGTTTCCTTCAGCTAATACCTATGTTGGAATGTTTGACGATCAATGTATAGAATTGTGTAACTGCAAATAACAAGGATTTTATTAAGGTTTGACTCTAATTTTTTTTCAAACAAAGGCATGATAAACAATAGATTTTCAACACTATCATCACATTATCTGCATCGTTATTTTCAATTAATTCTCATAATTATCATAATTGGTGGTGAATCATAACTAAATTGACATAAATTTACAATAACTAGTTTATTTAGTAGTGAACCGATACATAACCCACAACAAAAGACATCCATTGGGAGAGGAAAAAAATGTTAAACACTATATGAGGAGAAAATTGAAAAGTATCATCACCAAACAAAATTTGGTTGACTATTTTGTCAATGTTACAGCTTTTGTACAGCTTTGGGAACTGTTAAAAAATCCTTATGGCATTCTGGCATTTTAATGGTCAATATGTCATAAATAATGAAAATGTAACCCTTCTTTTTTATTTCATGAGGCATTTCAATTGAAATGTATGTATTAATTCATTGAAGCAAATTCTAGAGTTATAGGGATACAATGAAATAACTATATAATAATTATATCTGTGTCTCAAAAACTTAAAAGCTCAAAATGTGAGCAGTTGATACTATTCTAATGATATTGATTATTAAAAAAAAATAAACGAAAGGTGACATGATAAAATGTACACATTCACTCATAATATAATGGATATACAGGAAGATATGGAGGATTGACATAAAATTTGTTTACAAGTACGCAATTGAAACTAGAATGTACGTTCATGCAATGTAACTGTCTCACTTTTTTGTTTCATTATTTCTACGCTACTGATGCTTTTGAAATTCAAGAAGTAATTTTCAATATTTTGGATAAATGAACGGTTTTTATATAGCGCTTATCAACTCTTTATGAAGAATTCTCTAAGCGCTCTACAATTGCAGCATTATTAACCTGGCTTTAGCCCGGCAGCCACTTCATTAGCGCACTTGGCGTTTCAAGGAATAACTATCCCTACCAGGTACCCATTCATCTCACCTGGGTTGAGTGCAGCACAATGTGGATGAATTTCTTGCTGAAGGAAATTAATGTCATGAGTGGGACTCGAACCTACGACCCTCTGGTTGAAAGGCGAGAGGGGTGACCACTACACCACTCCTAAACAAATTCTACCAGGGCTTAGAATTTATGGCATACAAGCTAACCTACATTCAATAGAATGCTAAGCTCAGATTTACGGTGCCTGATATCTATATTTCTAAATGTTTAGAATCCTGCTATTGACAGAATAAGAATATTTTCCTGGACAATATGATTTTAACACGATATGAACTATTTCCGAAAAGTTAACTAGAATGCAGAGAATAGGTCTGTACCCTGTGTATTCAACTGTGCGGACTAAACAATGGCAAGCCGGTACAGAATTCAAGAGCATTACAAAGGAGCATTGAAATAGCGTTCAACTTAACTTTTCGAAAATACTTTATATCGTGTCTTATGTATTAACGATGAAATTAATCTGTTTCTTATTTGCGAAGATGAAAAGTAAGAAAATTATGTTGATAAATATTTCATAGTGTGCATAAATATGATTACTCTATTTGTAAAAATGGTGATAAATTGCACATGCAATAAAGAAACTGTATACATTGTGCAAGTCAAATACTTTTGTTTAATAACAAAGATAAATCTAGGAGTCAAAATAAATATGGATGGATGGATATAAATTGAACTGTAAGTAAAAAGACCTGCAGAGAAAAAGAATGTAGAAAAAAGAGAAAGAGAAAGAGATAGATATATATATATATATATATAGCATTCAGTATTTCTCTACAAAGATGCTCTAAATTTACACCGATCTTCGATATGTATATATATCTAAATCACCTTAAATATTTAAACCTAATAAGATAATCTGTTCACATAATCGGACTTATGATTTAAACATGAAATACAAGAATCTATTTTGCAAATTGTGCTGGGTAATTCCATGAGGGCAACATGTCTGTTATGGCTATTTCTTGACGGTTGTTCATTTAAATTAAAAACATGTCAAAAATATATTACAAGCATATACGCTTCAAGGAATTTCAATGAATAATCGTGAAGAAATTGACTTAATAGACGTGCCACTTTTGAAGAATTGCCCATGTATGATTTAAAAAACTGATGCTTAGTCATCACTTAATTTTCATAATATAGAAATAGAATATTCATTCACAAAAAAAAAATTACAACAGATATGCTATGATTTATCAAGTTATGGACTCTCATATTCTCATTACTAAATTTCAGGTTTTTCTTAACTTTTTAAGAAAAGTTAGGTGACAGAGAGATCAAACATAAGGATTAGGAAGAATGACAAGAGTAGAAAATTTAGGAGTAGAACATTTAGGGGTAGAATACAACATTTGTTACAGATTACATTCAAATCATGAGTCAGAATTGATCAATTATAACTGTTTGGTTATCTCTTGCGAGAAACAATGATATCTTGGCCAAATGTGTAAGGGGCGTGATGGTAAGAAATGTATACAAATAGATAAAATGTAATTTACAGTGAGACAAGGTTATTGACAAACAGAGACATGCAGGACCCAGAACATCCCGAGGAGTGTACGTTCAGTCAAACCTGTCTATAGTGGAAAAAAAGACAAAAATGGCCACTGAAGACCAATGAACTCTATAGAGAGATTCTATATCAAATATTTTCATCTGGAGAAAACAGACAAGGGGTCAGGGGGGTCATTGTAGACAGCTGGCCACGAAGACAGGTTTGACTGTGACTAGTTAATCATAAACTTGAACGTTTGTTACTTTTTTCAGAAATATGGACAGTTTGTCCGTAAGGAAATCATGATCATTAGATGTCCATAAGATTCCAAAATATTGAAATATGATCTTGAGACAACTTGATTAAATCTAATTTAATTCAATTATCATCAGATCTCATTCTGTTCTCCCTCAGTGAAGTGAAATTGTTATGTTACATTTTACAATGGGTTTCAATAATTGCCATGAATCTGAATTTTGATTAAAATGGGTTATTTCTCTCCTATTAGTAAATGAACATGAGATTTCAACAGATACGAATACCTACCATTCGGTTTGATGTTGAGGTTTTTTGGTATGATACTCATGCTTTTCAAACCTAAACCCCCTATTGGTAACAGGCCTGCACTCACAAACACGTAGTGCCATAGTTCCATACAGACACACAAACATACACACATACAGACGGATGGAAATTGAGGGTATTCATTTCCATTATGCATAATCACATGGTGTATGTTTTTATACACCACAGAAACACAAAACACACATACAAAGAGAGAGAAGAAAAAAGATCAAATTTAGTAAAAGCAACAAAGAAATATTTCAGTGAATACAATATTCTTAAAACTTTCAAACATATTCTGAGAAAGGAACAAAGGCATGAACATGAAAGGCATGAACATGAACAAAGGCATGAACAAAGGCATGAACATGAATTTTATTTGAATTTTATTTGAATTTTATTTGACATTTATAACAATTAAAGGCATGAACATGAACAAAGGCATGAAAATCCGATCGAGAGGCTATCGCCCTCAGGATGATAGCCTCTCGGCGTGACTTTGGGGATGATAGTTCCCACTGCACCATCTGGCGGTCGTGAATAATTTTTTAGTAGCTAGGATTTCATCAAGGCATCACATACACGTGTTCAACGCAATTTTGATGAAGGGCACTTTTCTAATCAAGGGAAAACTATTGGAAATCCAAAGAGGGCACCGTTGGCTATTGCTTTTTGTTGGCTTTTCAGAGCCACTTTGAGCCTTATTTATAAGGAAAGGAAAGATTTGTGGCATGTTGCTAGAAAGTTGCAGATCACATGTAATTAGGCAGAACTACTGGCTATCCTGGATCACAGTTCAACTGCAACACCTAGGCATGAAAATGCATCAAGCTAACTCAATCTAATGCATCTATCATTTGTTTCTATATTTATTTTTTTTTACTATTCTAATAATAAAGATAGATCTTTACTTTTTTATTATTTTGCCATTCTAGAGTGCTTTGAATCTCATAAAAATAAAGGCACTCTATAAATGCTGAACTGAACACGTATTGACCTACCATGCGCTGCAAATCGGAGAAAGGCTAAAGACAGTACAAAAAGGAACATTGTCACAATTCTTACCAACTGTTTCTAGCTTTGACAGAATGTTATGTGACTTCTATCAGATTAGAAGTCGAGAACTTGGAATTTTTTTGAAATGAACAAAATAATGCTTATTCTGCAAAATTAAAAAAGGGCAGATAATGCATACTTACTAAAAGGCTTTTCAACATGCACTATTCATCAGGGAATAAAAGCTTTATTCATTTTTTTTTAATTTGAGCTTTTTAATTTTCATGCATTTACATTTTTTAACAAGAAAATAGATAGATTAATGTAAAAGTCTAAGGTCAAGATCATTCACAACAATACACTGTCCTTGTCTACTGAGTTAAGTTCATATTGGCACAAGCAAATTAGCACAATTTCTTTGTCAGTTTCTCAGGATTGTGCCTCTGTCTGCTCAAACCTATTTACGGAACAAATCTGAATTATAGTGAATCAAGTTAGGTTTAGAAATATTGCAGCATAAATGAAACATGCAGACATGCAGATTCAAAGAAAAGCCTAATTAGGGGTAATTGGTAAAATCATGTTCACCCAGAACCCCCAAAAATTGGAAACCTAAGAAACATCAACAAGATGGTATCTCCCCTCGCAACCTTAATTATTTTTGGGGAAAATGAGTATAGGTCAATTTTGGCAGCCATACTTGCACTTCAGTTTAAAAAGTTAAAAAATATCAATGATATCTTCGATCCTGGGAGGTGTTTCACCAAATCGTTCTCAAAGATATGCATGACTTTAAGAATGACTGAAGTGCGATAACGAGTGTAATGCACATCAGATTCTAGATCATTGAGCACAAGAACTAATACCAGTCATGCATGAAGTCATTCTTATAGTCTTTCACAACTTGGTGAAACACCTCCCTGGTATGAGTACAGACTTTGTGTTATTGGAGTAGGGGACAAGCCCTTCTTTTATTAAATCATTATCATTTAAACAAAAAAACTTACTCTGCTCTTCTTCCGGTTCAGGCTCCTTCTTCTCCTTGAGTTTGTATGACGAGAGATTGCCGACCACGTTGGTCCCGACCAGAGTGAATCGACCAAACTGACGACAATCAACTACACGGATTGTAAGGGGTGGGCAGTACAGGTCATTCTCTGGCAGGTCCTAGGAATGAGTTGTAAATGTAAAATGGAGTTGTAAACAGGCGATTCCATTAAAGGCGTTATTCAACATTGGAGATAATATCAGAAGACAACTTCCCATTTTCACTTCTAGTATATCATTATTGTACCTATTATGCATTGCAACCTAAGATAGCACCACTTGAAGCTTATTGCTTTCCAGTGTGGCTTACCACATTGATGAAATTGAAAATGTTGAGACAATAGAGCTTGCAAAGAGAGTTGAAGATGATACAGGATAACAATCAATTTTATCTTGAAAGCTTTTGAAATACGACCACACTTTCTTGAAAAACATTGCTTACCACATCGATGAACTGGACATTGTTGGGGAAGTTCGGGTTGCGCTGGGCATTGGAGATGATGTTGGACGAGATGGTGATGCCTCCGACCTCAATGTCACAGCGAGGCTTGTCGACAGTCATCAGCTGAAGCCTCTTCAACTCCCGCACTCCCCAGAACAGAATCTGAATATGAACAGAAAAGGTGAAGACAATCATGACTTTTGTAAATGCAAACATGACTCCTGTGACTATCTGAGGGAAAAGTGTCACGTGATTACTTGAAATATCATGTAGTTTTTGCAGCAGGCACTAAAGGATGTCCTGGAAAATGGATGGACTGTCCCTCATATTTTGACACAGTGCCATATATGTAGTTTCTGAAAGGCTGTCATTTTACCCCCTTTGGATGCAACAAGCTTCTTCCGAGGGCAAGATGATGATGATGTCACAAAAAAGATCAGATTTTCACATGTCAAATGTGTGATCTTTAGCATATCCAAAACAAATCTTACATTTCAAAAAGAGGAAGATTGGACTTTACGCATAATAATCATCATAAAATATAGGATGACAAATAAAACAGCATCATTACTTTGTATTATCTTAACAAGCACTTAGAACAAGTGCAAAAATTAGGGAACTTTCTTTTAGTGACCCCTCCAAAATTACATGATTGAAGGTGCATCTTTGAATGAAAAATGAATGGAAATCTACAGGTAGTATCAAACATTGAGATAAGAAAGATTGAAAAAAAAATGAAACATTCCGTGCTACACTTACCTCAACTCTAAAGCGACACAACTTGGGCTTGATCTCCTTGGGTATGTTGATGATTGGAGTCTCCTTCTTCTTCTCATCGTAGGGAGGAATAGGAATCACGGGGATACCATTGGGAAGAGATTCATTGCTCTTTGTCAGCTGGAGGAGAGAAAATTACATTCAAAATTAGAATTTTAGCCCATTTGAAGGAGTTGAATGAAAGTGTCTGGATCAAGATCCATCACTTTCTGTTAATAAAAGCATGAAAACAACAAACAAAATATCCACCTAAAGTGGAAGTTTTCATCACAAAAAGAGGGAGGTGATGAATGGACAACTATCATAAACTAGTTCATTCTCCCTGAAGTTTACATACAGTATATGCACCATATCAAATCTAAAAGAAAGGAATAAGAATCATATCAGAGGACGCATAGCTTGTTCTGTACAAAAGCGCACAAAGCTCAAAGCCTTCACTTCCGGTGAGTCCAACAGGGTTTGCTTCTGGGTCCATATTTGTTTCATCTATGTTGCGGCTGCTGCAATGTAAGAGTGGGAAGAGCAGCTTTCATACCACTGTAGAACAGAGACAACCAATTCTCATATGAATAAAAAAGTTGGTTTCCCACAGGGTTTGCCTATAAGCTCTTACCTGTATCATCTCTACAGCAGCCAATGGCTGTCCACCAGTTGCCTGACCCCTGTAGATATCATGTCATTGGAGCATAGTGGGAAACAATGGCTTCTTATAGGGGTCACCTAACATAGCAACTAAAAGCCTCTGTTCCTAATGCCTGGTGTCCCACAGGGTATGTTTCTAATTCCTAACCTGTATCATCTCTACAGCAGCCAATAGCAGCCAATTAGCCTGGCTCCTATAGACATCAAGCCACCCAGACAAATCTTGCAATAGAAGCTTCTCATAGAGTTCACTGAGAAAATGTTCACTTTAAACCCTTACAATTTCTTTTAAGAAATTCAATGGGGTTCTACAGGGTTTGCTTCTAACTCTTTACCTGCATCATCTCTACAGCAGCTAATAGTTGTCCCCCAGTCGACTGCCCCCTGTAGATATCATGCCATTGTAGCACATGAGAATACAGGTGCTTCTCATGTAATTCATCCTGAAGGATCATACAAATTACATGTATCATCAGTATCATGCGGTGTCCCACAAGGTTTGCTTCTAAGTCCTTACCTGTATCATCTCTACAGCAGCCAATAGCTGTCCTCCAGTCGACTGCCCCCTGTAGATATCATGCCATTGGAGCATAGGGGGAAACAGGGGCTTCTCATAAAGGTCGTCAAGTAAGTTCACCAGTGGTCTGACCAGGGTTCGGCCGATGAATTCTGTACCAGTCTGTTGGGATTGGGATATATATCAAGAAAAATATGATAATAAAAATCCACACTCATGCTGTATAGTGCTACTTTTGTAATTAATAATCAAAATGATGCTGCTGTTATAATCAATTTCTGAAATATGCATTTCTACTGAAAATGAAAATTTCCTTTTTTTCACTATCAAAAATTGAAACTAGTGAAGCATTATAGAAGTATCACCTGAGCAAACATCAATAATAATAGATGATTGCACTTTTTTTTAATACCAACATGTCTTATAACATGTCTAATATTATGGTACACAATCTGCCATTTCAATGACTTATATTCTAATAAGTTTGCCATGAAATTATTTCATTCACGCATTTTTTATCATTTCTAGGACAAAAGTGTGGAATTGTGTAATTTGAGAATAAAAGGAATACAAATCTTAGACTAATGCAATCAAATCAGGAAAAACTTTCATTGCGAGGGGATGGAGTAATGGTGATAAGGAAATCCCCATAATTTTCTTGCTAACTACGCACATCAACTCACACATAACTCCAAATGATGAATTCAGTGTAAAAAAAGTCTCTGCAAAACGTGACATTTAAAAAAAGAACAATGTGCATTGTTAGGTGCATTGGTGCTTAAAAATGACATCATGGCAAAAAGATGGTGAATACAATAAAGAGTGGAAATGTTTAAAGTGGAATGATTCTGTTGCATTTGAAATCTTATGGTAATTCCCATTGCATAAAACCTTTGCCATGAAATATTTAAAAAACACAAAAACAATGGCAAAACGCAATTTTGCCAGATACTGGCACAGAGAAAGCCTATGCAAAATTCTGCCAGAATTGTTATGGCAATGATTTTTATCCAATTGACCCTTGGTCTTGTCCTGATTTATTACTTGTGACAGTGGGCAGAGGGGTAAATGTTCAACCAAGATATAAATTAATCTACCAATACAAAAGAACACTTTGTTATATATGCATGATCTTTCAAATGATCTTTGCATATTTTCAATTATCCAGATATGGCAAATTACATGTTTTCAGCTGAGCTTTATCTGGGTTTAAGAATGACTGTATCTAGAAATCTAGAAGAAATATGAGTGAATCATAACTTCGTTTCTCAAATACTAACTACAATCACACTTAAACGACATAACAAACACTCACAAAAGACATAACAAACAAACAGACACACACACAACGGATAAAAAAACGAACACACAAAAATACCATTACCTGAATCTGCATGCCATCAATCATCGGGAAAAGGATGGAGTGATTTAAAGAGGGTTGTATTTCAGAGTGATAGCGAGACAACAAAAAAATAAATTGTGAATTTCACATTTTCCCTTTTATAGAATGTATGCTATGCTACTTTCAATTTGCAATTCTGAAGAAGCTTGTATGGGAAATGGAAACTATAAGATAACGTACGTCTATTTGTGATGAAAAGTATTCTAGCATGATGGATGGGAGAATTTGAATCACACACTTTCATGCAATGGTATGGAATGAAATCTAAAATGAACACTATTAAATCTGATACATGTTGCGATGTTTCAATGGCGGTTGCAGATGTAAATGAAATGTAAAGAAAAGAATACAGTGAACATGTATGCCACATATGTTGAACAAAGACTAATGCAGTTCCACTTAAAGGTAGAATACTTCTTTTGCAGCCTAAAATTTGACTTTCTAAGATTGTTGTGTTATGTTGAAGAGTACTAAATATTAGAACTTATCACCAATCAATAAAGCACAAAGATTGGACTTGATAGGCGCATTTATAGTTATTCCAATAATAATTCTTCTATTCGGGCCTCGAACTAATGGACCGTGCGTTCAAAATTCAAAACAGCCGTTAATTGGCCCCTCGTTGACCAATAGCGCAAGAGTCTCTCTCAGTGCGTATTCCGCATGGTGTGGCAGTGTATTGAAGTGCGCACTGTATGTGCTCTTACAACGTTTTGTGTGTGTGTGGTACCATAAAAGGCTACGAGTATCGCGAAACCGTTGGTGTCAAGATGAATTATGATAGAATAGATTTTTATCTGAATTAAATATTCTGGACTACATTCGACTAAAATACTTCATAGAGGTTATTATTTTGGCATCTCTGAGGTACACAACAAGTTGTAAGCATAACCGTAATGTGTGCAAATGTAGTTTTCTACCTTTAAAAGGAGGTGAAACATGGACATATATGTGTACAGAATATATCTCATCAATTGAGACATCACATATTTTAAATTTTGGCAATGATAATTCACAAGAAGTAGTATATTACAAGGTGATTGTCTTTTTAAGGAAGAGATGTGTGTTTGTGTGTATGCATGTCTGTGTATGTAAACAGACGGAATTTTTGTTCTAACCTTCTGAAAAAGTGGCAAAATATGATGGGTTGTATGAAAACAACAACAAGGTAGTCTGGAACTCTAAAATCATCACCATCATCATCATCATCATCATCACCATCATCATCATCATCACCATCATTATCTTCATCACCATCAACATCATCATCATCATCATCATCATAATCATCATCATCATCATCATCATCATCACCATCATCATCATCACCATTACCATCATCATCATCATCATCATCATTACTATAAAATGACCATCACCTTTGTGACCAACATTATCAGCATCACAATACCATTCATTCCAAGCATCATGATCATAAAAAACATCACTTTTAGCCCCATTATCACTTGTATCATCATCACATTGATAATTATTGGATTCTGGGCTAAGGTGATCAAATCTCATGCTCCATTATAGGGAACTAAACTAATTCTCATGCAATACATGACATTCTTTGAAAAAAAAAACATTTGCGCAGATGACGTCTATCCTGAAAAAGCAAAAAACAAATGTAGATGTCAGAGGGAAAAAAGTGAAAAAAAAAAGTAAAAAAAAAAAAAAAAGAAGATAAATAAGAATAAATTCTGGTAGAGAGGATCCACATACATGTAGGAAAGGCACGTACCAGTTGATAGAGAGATAAAAAATGACAATATTTTAAGTGGAGCAATATGTTTGACAGAGACATACTAACAGCTATAAACTAAAACACTGTTGCATGCCTTTTACGGATTACAACATGCTCATAAAGGTGATGTGATGTCAAAGGGAAACCAAAAAAATCCAACAGGCACTACTGGAACAACAGAATGCATGCATACATTCCTGCAACACTTCTTACCCTATTCTGAAATACATGATGACAAATACATTGAGACGATTTGCGTAGTAAATACAAAGGAACAAAGATAAACATATAAGATAGGAAAAATCACGATAGGACAACACAAAAATGATGTACATTGTGACACAATATTGTGTCACTGACTGAGAGCAAACTATTTGCATGTTCAAAATGAGGTGCAGATTAACTATAGTCACATGATGAAGAAATCTAGAAATTGCATGGTGTGTCAAACATTAGAATAAGGAGTGTAGGAAAACCTTTACAAAACTGTTTCTTGAATGATACTCCTACACACCTTACAGATGAAATCACATGTGGATAAAAGCGGATTGCAATTAGTGATTGCAATGACTGAAAAGGAACACCTGTTTTCAGGACAGCATGATAGTTTTTTAAAAAGACATAAATGTTGGAACATGCAAACTGTTCCCTCTTTAAAATGCATCTCTAAATATGCAGCAGTTCATTTACTTAATAACTTTCTATTTTGCAAAACTTTTTGTAATTCCGAAATGACTAAGTCTGCGTAAGTGAAAGTTGATTACTTTTCACTTGTTCAATTTGACAGGTGGATTTTGCAAAACATTCGCCTACCAATGAAAACCAATTTTCAATCAGAATGAACTTAAATGGGATTATAGTAGATGATACAGGTGTCTTAGAAATGAAACTAAATATCTAAATGAATGCTTCAGTGTTTATGTACATGAAAATCTTCATTCCTGCAAAAAAAAATATACATGATCAAGTAAAATTCAATCATACTGAAATTAAGGCAACTAAATGTGGCATAGATTAATCAAAACTGACGAATGTGGTAAAATAAATCTACATTCAAAACTAAAATGAAATGACTTTTGGCCAAAAAGATGTCATCAAGTCTGCAATGATCTTGACTGTTATGATCAATAAATGGTACCGCAAAATATCAAAACATGTCAGTTGATCTTCAACATCCATGCACGTGAATTGCCAATGCATGATCTCTCAATCTTCCTCTAACCAAACTAACCCTTAAGAAGCAATGTGGACCATAAATGCTCACGCAAATTACTCATTATCATGCCAAATCTTGACTATAAATTGTTCTGACTCTAACTTGTAAACAAAGAAATTCCTATGACACCCTTTTACTTTTTTTGACCTCCACTTGGGATAAGATATTTGATAACATCACAAAGGATGTCAGTATAATGTAATGTGAAATATGCATTATGTCTGACTTTATAAATTATAAAGCCAAACTATAACATTCCTTTCGTGATTTAGTCAAGATTTGGTATAATTAAATCACATAAATGTCCCAAGACGGTTCATATGATCATGACTGTCATTAGTACAATGTACAAAGCTGAAAGCAATTGTCTGACATTCAAAATTACCGAGCTCGATCCATCTGTAATCTGTCAGCAAATTAAGTTTACAAAATTTCATTGGCATTCCATCATTAGAAAATATCAGATGTATTCCCATATACGAGAAAAACTTTATCTGTTTGGAAAAGTCATTTTGTAGTTTTGAAAATATATTGAAACCATCACAAAATAATTCAGAAATTTTAGAGAACATAATTATTGCAAGTTGTTTACATAATCAGGAAATCATAACTAAANCATAATTATTGCAAGTTGTTTACATAATCAGGAAATCATAACTAAAAATGTCTCAATTAAATCAGCAGAGAGAGACAGGTGTGTGATATGCGCTTTATAAGTACAGTATAATACTAATAACATATTCCACAGTTTCTCTGTTTATTGCCCAAAATACCCTTTTAATGATGTCAAGCTTCACATAAACTCACACCAATATTACCAATAAATCTTAGTGACTTGATAAAAAAGTCAAGTCATTAAATTGCATTAGGTATATTTGCTATCCCATGATGCTTAATATTAACATTTTGTGAAAATACATACCATTAGAATGTGCGCGACCCTGTCACCCCTTTTGCAAAAACTTATCAATCAGCCCTGCTGTTATGATGCGCTGCCCTTGCAAATTGAATATAATACAATTCAGAGACTCTCACTCCAAGCATCAATTAATCTGGATATTCTGAGGCCCCATCCATATTAAATGGGAGATCTACAAAACCAGGGTGGTGTTTCACCAAATCATTCTTAAAGTTACGCAAGACTTTCAGAAAGACTGGAGTCTGTTAACAAGTCTAAAACGCACATGATTCTCTATCATTCAGCACAAGAACTGATACCAGTCGTGCTTAAAGTCTTTCGTAACTTGGTGAAAGAAAGTCCAAGAAATATAAGTGGTGTTTTGTGATTGGATGTCTCTATAAAACATGTAACAATGTCTTCTTAGGCTTACATTTGAACTGGTGGCAGGGAAAATTGTTTGAAATCTATTGATTCCGATCCATTTTCAGAAAACACAGGTAAAATAGGAAAAATTTGAACTTTAGCGCAAGATCTCCTGCTGTAAGTGGGAAAATTGGAGTCTGTAGAGTCTCTGAAAATTTTAATGAAATAAAAAATATGGTTTCAGCTACACAGACTAGTCTTAATTTCATACTCACCCCTATATCTACATCAAAGAACTCAATACAGATGATTGGCGGTTTGTCCTTGATGTTGGGTCTGGTACCGTAGACTACAAATCTCTGGAAGATGAGAACTTCATCCCAAGTTGGACTGAGCGTTTCTTGGATCACCTAAATTTTGAAAGACAAGAAATGGTCCGATTCTTACAAATATAAAATCATAAACGATGAAATAATGTATATTCTCATCCGACTACTTTCTACACAGGGGATTGATCTAGTTTTGGGATACACAAGAAATAAAATGATGCGCAGTCTGTTTCCGTATACCACAATCTCAAAAGATGAGTACTTCATCCCAAGTCGGACTGAGAGTCTCTTGAATCACCTAGTTTGGCAAGACAAAAATGGTCAGATTCTTTTAAAATCTGAAATCATAAACGATGAAATTATGTACATTTACATCTGACTACTTTCTACACAGAGACTGATCTAGTTTGAGATAAAATGATGCTCGGTCTGTTTCCGCAGATCACAATCTCGAAGAGATCAGCACTTTATCCTGATCCTGGATCACGTAGTTTGTGAAAGACCATGAATCAACAGTGTAATTTGCTAGATTTGAGCAATTCTGTAAAGGGTACATTTCTGGCTTTGGAACAGATAACAAGTAATTGATGATAGGTTTCCCCAGTGGACTATAAATGGGGTAGAGAGTCTCTTGGATCACCTAAATTACCCGAGGATTTTCCCTTCTGTGTTTCCTGACATAGCAACAATAAATCCTCATTCAATGTACTAATTCCTGTGTGCTTGACTTCATTGGGAAAAACGTTGCTTGCAAATAGATCACATACACCAAAGAAGTCTGATCCAATAAAGCTTCTAGTTTTCCAAAGAGTCATATATATTTCATCTTGTATGTTTAACGTCATAGCAACAATAAATCCTCTTACAATGCACAAAACCTTGTTTGTTTGACGTCAACACAAAGAACAACTCTTGCGAATGGATCAGATAGATTCGATGAGTGTGATGTGCGATGGCTTGTTTTAAATAGGTATGTTGTTTTAACCATCCATGTTTACTGATATAGCAAGAATAAATCCTCTTACAATATACTAACCCTTGTTTGCTTGACCTCATCCCGAAGCACAACCCTGGCAATGGATCATAGAGACTAGAGTAGTCTGATTTGGCAATATATCTGTATGTTCTTTTATCCTTCCATGTTTGCTGTCATGGCAACAATAAATCCTCATACAATGTACTAACCCTAGTTTGTTTGACCTCATCCCGAAATACAACCCTTAGATCAGAGAGACTAGAGTAGTCTGATTTGACAAAACTTCTGTTTTTTCACATCAGGATGTTCTTTTAACTCTCGATGTTTACTGTCATAGCAACAAAAAATACTCATGCAATGCACTCACCCTAGTTTGTTTGACTTCATCACGAAGCACAACCCTTGCAAAGGGATCAGAAAGACCAGAGGAGTCAGACCCAATGAGACTTCTAGCTTGGTATATGTGACAACGCATCTGGAAGATGAGTTTCTCTGCAAGAAAAAATGAAAGATATATTTTAACATATTAATGTTTGTATTATTAATGATTTTATGAACCCTCATGTTCAAATCTTGCATTCACTCTATCATGAGTAAGTAAATTAAAATTGAACAGAAAACAATCCACAGAAAGGCCATAAAGGAAATTTGTTTCATCAAAGTGAGAAGCATAAATGCAACCGCTAACAGGTAGTAATAATGATAATAATAGATCGAGTTTATATAGCACACGTATCCACTCTGCGTGTTCAAGGCGCTTTGCATTATTATTACGCTGGCTTTAGTCCTGCGTACACCAGCGCATATGGCATCTCAAAGAATAAATCTTCCTACCAGGTACCAATTCACCTCACCTGGGTTGAGTGCAGCAAAGTGTGGATAAATTTCTTGCTGAAGGAAATTAACACCATGGGCAGGTTTTGAATCATCGGCCCTCTAGTTGAAGGGTGCGAGTCAGAACCACTTGACCACGACACTTCCACCTTGTTGTTATGATGCTATTGTCTTACAATCTTAACATGACATTTTAAATTCTCCAATTAAGATGCTAGAATAAGAAATCATTTCTAACCTCTGTAGAAGATGAGAGCAGGTGGTAGTTTAGCCGTCTTGACGGATGCCTTGAACTCTGGATCAATGTGATAAACCTCCAGGTAATCCCTTCAATATTGTCCTTACGATGCTTAACAAAGCATTTCAAAATTTTCAAATAAGTGACTACAAAAAATAATTTCTAACCTCTGTAGAAGATGAGAGCAGGTGGTAGTTTAGCCGGCTTGACGGATGCTTTAAGCTCGGGATCCATGTGATAACCGCCGGGTAGTCCTTTCAACATGTCCTTACGATGCTTGTTCAGACCAAGCCATAGGTACACCTCAAGTTTAGCTTGGACCGACCAGCCGCTGGAGCCGGATCCCTTCTTGCCAGGGAGCTGCAGGTAGGAAGAGGATTACACAGATTGATTATTCAAAATTTGGCAATTTACATATGGGTCATGTCAATTACACCAAAAAATGAATCCCTTGACAATGATACATTGCAGTTCTATAGGTATGAAGGAGATAATATCTCTTACAAACAGATGGATTTTGAAGAAATTTCATCATAACATGCATGCCCTATTAGAGAAATGGACATTGGACGTTGGAATGCATTTTTTTTTAAAACACTTGTCTTTGATGCCATCATCATCATCATCATCATCATCATCAACATCATCATCACCATTACCAGCATCATTATCATCATCATCATCATCATCATCATCATCATCAGCACTCTGATCATCATCATCATCATCATCATCATCATCATCATCATCATCATCATCATTACCACTCGATCCATCATCATCATATTGCTTTGTGGTTTCACTCGTGGAAGAACAATGGGTAGAAAGCTTCATGGACCAACAAGATATCTTTCTTTAAAATGTAAATAGTCATAAGTACTAAGGAATTAAGTAAGCTATTACTTTATATCATACCTTCAGGAACAGAGTCTGCATGGTACCACAGATATTCCCCTTCTCCTCTTCCACCATTGAGTACATGAGTTTCCTTGCAGAAACCTTGGTGTAGGCTATGCGTTTGCCATTGCTTATCATCCACACAAATAGATCTGGAAGACTGTGCTGGGGCTATATGATACAGAATAATACAAGATACAGGATGATAATATTCAGAAATTCTTGTAATGCATTTTCAATGAGGAAGAAACTGCTAGCAAACCCTTACAACCCTTCCAAAGATGATGAAAGTGATTTACACTTTAGCTCCTACAAATAGACTTAACATTCAGTAAAAATCAACCATCAATACAATGCACTCATTATATCGAAAATGATAATCATACCTGTTGAAGTAATAATTTTACTTTTCATAATTGATGAGCAGTTTTAGATGTTGAGGAAAATGTTTGACACCTACAGTTTCGGTGAAAAATGTGCTAAACAATACATGTTTTGCACAGCAATTCTGCTAAAATACATAGCAAATTGTGATGCGATACCACAAAAATAATTCCCTGAATCTACATATTTCTTTCCTACAGGTAAACAGTAAAGGGTAGCACAATCTATTGCTAAGGGAAAAAACATTAAATCCGTTTTTATCCTTCATTGAATATGGTTTAGGGAGCGGAATAGTCTTAAATCAATCTTACACCTTCAATATTAATTTTTTTTAAATTCTACTTAGTGCCAAAAGAGTTCCTCAATATTATAAATAAATGCAGCAACCACAGAAAAGACTGTACCTCATCAGCCAGAAATTTGATCCGATGTAGGAAGCCTCTGCTGGCTTTGAGCTTTTCCTTGATAGCTCTCTGTGTCCACTGTCGTCCTTTGAGAAGCTCCTTGGCTTTCTTGTTGATCTCCTCCTGTAAAAGACAAGGGAAATTAATAAATTATACAAATCCGGATTATGATTTTAACTGGCTCCAAATGTAATAAACACCTCTCCATATATTTTCACCCCAAATGAGGTGAAATATAATAATAATAATAATAATACACAACATTTATATAGCGCTTTAATACAAAGTGTTTCTGAGCACTCTGTGCATTAGTACCTAGCTATAGCATAGCTACCATTTGGTGCTCACTACATTCAAGGAATTTCATCCTACCGGTACCCATTCACCTCAACTGGGTTGAGTGCAGCACAATGCGGATGAATTCATTGCTGAAGGTAATTAACGTCATGGGTACGAATCAAGCCTAAGACCCTTGGGTTGAAAGGCGAGAGTCAGAACCACTACACCACGACGCCTCCACATCAACCATTTCATATGATACATTCATATATCCTTATGCTCTTCAAATAAACACTCTTAAAAATGATGAAAATGGAGTGTTTAACCCTCATCCACACTGTAGAAACCACTGAGTTTTGGGGAGGTTTTGTTTATCATCATGCTACAAGCTTGTGAAGCAATGCATGTCTATATATCATACATCATTGAAGAGATAATTGAACAAAGTTTAAGTTAATAATTTTTCAAGGTCATTTCAAGGTCACGTGA
>BQKZ01002841.1:23076-49005 GCA_036244855.1 Temnopleurus reevesii | reverse complement strand
TTCATTTATTGCTCTATCATAATAACACAATATATAATGCAATTCATATAAAATATTTTTGCCTAATCTAATAATTGCACGGTATATCATATTAACAGTGAACTATACCTGACATCAATAAGTAACATATCATCATAGTGACTTTCTACATGAACCAGCTTCCAGTAACATAAATATATGGGTGCTTTAATCCGGTTTTTATCGCTACGAATGTTGTAGTATGTTTATTATATTTCATATTTGGTAAAAATACATGCAAGAACATAATCATTATTCAATGCAAAATCTAAATTGCAATATACTTTTACCTGGTCAGTTTAAGTTAAAATTCTACACTACTATATACATATCTGAAATCACACATTCTGCCACATTAATATTGCATTTTCAGTTAATCTTATTTAAAAAGAATTCAACTTTACATATTTTGTTTGTTACATGGCAAGTATAATACAACATCATGCATGGGATATTCGCTAATTTAATGTAAAGATCTTCAATTTGTTCTGTAAATTTTGTGTATGCAACTCTTCTTGTGGATTTGACCAAAGAATTATTATAGTCCTATATTATAATAATTCTTCGGTTTCACATAATGTTAATAACAATGTACGGTAATAAGTGCTTTGTTTCATTTTTTTCTTATTCAAAAATGAAATAATGGCATATTTAATATTATTATTATTATTATTATTATTATTATTATTATTATTATCATTATTATTATTATTATTATTATTATTATTATTATTATTATTATCATAATCATTATTATTATTATCATTATTATTATCATCATTGTATATTTTTTTTGGGGGGGGGGGACACGAGAAACAGCAATATGAGAACAAAACAATATTAGATTATACACACATTGCTATTTACTCGCTTGGCTAGTAGTTGAAAGGGCAACGAAAGACAACGTAAGTAATTAAAGACAATTGAGGTAATATGGATATCAAAATTGCATCTAGTAACATCATCAGGATCATTGCCTCATCAGGTATTTACCATGAATACCATTCTGTTATTGAATGCTTTCTGAAATACATTATCATTACAAAGAGTATGCAATGATAAATTTAAACTCCGCATATATTGTGTGTGAATAATGATAATGATACTCATCAGTGCTCATGAGACACCATATAATAACAGATGATGAATTTACAAAACGTGTAAAATATGAGACATACAAAATAAAAATCGCCGAAATCGCAGTACTTATTTCTGAACAATAATTCCTTTAAAAATTAAGCCGTTAAAAATGATACATCTTATCTATATCTAAAATTCTGACTGATTGTCTTTAATTGAGATAAGTAATGAGTACTAATCGCCATGAACGCACACCCTGAATAAATTATGTCAATACAATATTTTGGACGGATACTACACTTATTTTATACAGCTTATTACGATAACATAGGTTTTCCCAGTTAATTTCAAACTATTTTCAACACAATTTACATTTCAAGCATCTAATTTCGCGTAGAATGAATACGTATAGGATTCGTACATGTACATGGTTTTGACAAAATCGAAGAATGTAAGTCAACTCGCTCGAGGACAGTACGGAATTGACTGGGAAACCTATAATATTGCAATGGTAACATGTACATGTAACCATTTTGTCATTAATCTTTTCTGCATTGCATGAATACTTATTATAGCACAGCATTATACAATCTTATCTAAAGTTATTGAGGGATATTTCAGCATAGATAAAGTGAAACTATAATATCACTAAATTTCACAATATTTACGCCAAAATAGTTGCAAGATTCACCCTTGCCATGTTTTTATATCCACGGTACACAAGGTATAGTCAGAAACGTATGGGCATAGATAATAGGCATATATATTAAACTTAGACTTCTCTATGGCCTTTCCGCGCAAATATTCCAAGGGGACACGCTTGACTATCGCTATTGCGTGCGAATGTTGAGTATAACCTCATGCACAACTTCATTGTTAGCCAAACATGTCCTCTAGGAATATCCGCACGTAAAAGCCATATAATTTAAAATTGGACAAACGTTGGCTGATATAGCACTAACTCGTGACGCCACCACTACTCAATCCCTGAATCAGCATAAAACACGATATAATCTATTTCCACAAAATTAAGTTAAACACCAATTCAATGCTCCTTTTTAATGCTATTAAAATCGGAATCGGCTTGTGATTGTTGTGTCCGCATAATTCAATACATAACGTACGTACCCATTATCCCATGACACACATATCATTTTACGGAAACAGAATATATCGTGTTTCATTCAGGTAAAACTGAGCAAAGGTTGGCTGTTAACGCTTAACTAGTGACTCCGCCATTATTCATTCCCTGACACACCCCAAGCAGCTCTCCTCTGAATAATTTCATAAGTCTTTGGTAGCATAAAGAGGATCCGAGACGATGTTCTCATGGAGATCAATGAAAAGTGGAATGTACGTCAAGAAGTCTAAGAAATCCACTGTTCCTTTGCCTTCGCGGTTGAACTTTCTCATGACCTGAAAACGAAAGAGCGTGAAAGATTATGGTTTGAGTTTTCAACCAGAGCAATTTGTATCGTTCATACGTGTAGAATCTCTAATTTTGTAAAGTAGTGTTTTATGTTTTGAATGTTTTCCTGGTTTTGTGTTCATCCAGCACCAGAACATTTATATAAGAAAATGTCTATGCAAGTAGGGATGTCTTTTACTTTTCCCAATATTTGCAGGCATTCCTGACATGTTAAATATCTAATTTCACAGAAACAAAATTTAATTCTATTCCATAGATCATGCACAAAGGGTTTTGAAAGAGATGTGAAATGCAAATAAAAGGGTAATATATGAAATATAGGTATTTTGCTACAAAGTTGCTGTCAATAAAATTGCACACCAACTGTAAATCAATTGCAAATTGAAACGCGCAATTTCATTCGCGCATGGAATGTGATTGTGATACTTACGCATTAACCGGAAATTCTAATTGACGCTTGTCAATCAACAACATCTTGCATTTGATAGCAACTTTGTAGCAACGCCCCCTTTATTGAAAAATGTCTCAAACAGTTTTGTAAAGCCAAGACCACGATATAAAATATTTCCCAAAATTAAGTTGAACGCCTATTCAATTCTCCTTTCTAATGCTATTCAAATTTGAACCAGCTTGTGAATGTTGTGTCCGCACATGTGAATACACGGCGTACGGAGCTATTGTCTGTGACCCACTTTACTTTGCGGAAATAGTTTATATCGTGTTCCTTATACCACGGTTACATCTTGAAACATGTCTCAGATAGTCTCGCAAAGCCAAGGCACAACGAAAAAAAAATCCAATACGCACCATATCCACGTGCTCTCTCTTGAGACCTCCTGCTTCGAGCTCCACCTGGAGATTCCTGACAGGTACTTCTCCCGGGAAACCATTCTCCTCCTCATCCTCCAGCAAGTAGAAGAGCTCCTTGGCACGGTTCATCTTCACATCCAAGGCCTCGAAGTTGATCTTGTTGATGAGCTTCTTGATGAAAGGGCTGTGCAAGAATAAATGACGTAGCATATATTACTTAGGGGGTTCAAAATCAACTGCAAATCAACTGCAACATTAATAAATTGTAATGCGCAATTTCATTCGCACACGGTATGTGCATTTAACTAGACGCGCATGAAACAATGATTTTGATTGGCATGTTCCGATCAACTGCAACTTGTGATCATTGCAACTTTTGAACAACACCTCCTATGACATATTAGCGACAACTGCCATCATATTAGGTATTTCAATCTTCATTTGAAGAAAATGGAAACGATGGTTTACAAAAGTTGTTTTGTAACTAACAGTTCAATGCTCCTTTGTAATGCTATTGAAATCGGAACCGGCTTGCGATTGTTGTGTCCGCACAGTTGAATACAGTTTGTAACTAACACGATATAATCTATTTCTTTATAAGTCGAACGCCAATTCAACGCTCCTTTGTAATGCTACTCATATCGGCACTGGTTTGTTATTGTTGTGTCCACTCAGTGCAATACACATCGTACGGATCTTTTGTCCCATGGTCGAATTTTATTTTGCGGAAATAGTTTATAATTGAAATGAAACCTTTGATGCCCTAAAAAGGAAACTTCTATAAACGAACGGACCGGTCCTATAGATTCGAGAATCTGTTCCCCTGCGCTCGAGTAATGCTTGGCAAGGGCCGACTCACACCTTCGCGTTTTTAATCGCTTCCCGTGCGCACGGTATACGCTGATGAGACTGTAGACTGGCGTTTTGCTTGCACCGAAGGAGCGTACGCCGAACGTCAGTCCACCGTAAACTATGACCTGCGTCTTTGTGCGTCCAGGGAGCGTTTTTAATTTTCAAAAACGCTGGGCTTTAAGGCCTAGACGACATCCATATACGATACTAAACTCCTTGTTCGATCCTTTACTTTCATATGAATTTATGGATATTCATAATATAACAACAAATTGAAAAATAATACAAACAAATGCACCATGAATGAATAAATAAAAGGAGAAAATCGAACAAAAGAAAACAAGAAATAGATGGAGCTGATAAGCGTGTTATACTTACTCAAGTCTGGAAATCTTTTCTGACAAAGCTGCTACAATGGTGAAGAGTTTGAAATCTAAGCGATGACGGTGAGGCAAGTCAAGAACCTTATAAAACAAAAAGCAGAAACAATGTAAAAGAACCTTGAGCAAGGAATAATGGAATGTGTATCTGGATCTCCCTAGTAATAACTAATACGTCCCAAAATAAGCATGACAACAATAACATGAAGAAGTACAGACCGCCAAGTAAATGACGCTGAGATTGACTTGTATTCATTTTACATCGTTTTATGATACTACTGAATTCAAATACATGATCTATATAAGGTGTCCAAAGGAAAGGAGAGATCAATCCCGATCATGTGTTGTTGTTTTTATAAAGATTGTATATTTAGCTATTAAAACGATATAAACAATTTTCGAAAAATTAAGTCGAACGCAAAAAAAAATATATTCAAATCGGAACCGGCTTGCGATTGTTGTCTTCGCACTGTTGAATACATGGCGTACGGTTATATAATGATTGTGGCCCATTTAACTTTTCGGAAATAGTTTATATCGTGTTTATTCGTTCTTTGCAAACTAATATGCCACAAAACTTTATACTTACATGATAAACATATTGGCATTCCTTCTCCGTTATCAAGTGACTGTTAACCTTCTGCAGCAGACCCTCAACGTTAGACGTTTCGACTTCATGTGGCTGGAAAAAAGAAAGTCAAAGTATATTTTTTGATCTGTTCCATATATTGATGAAAAATTACAGAGCTAAAGGAGATTATATCTACAGGTTGAAAATGTTTACAAATTACACCCATTTGCATATCGTCAAAGACTTCAATCATCGATCTCTTCCCAAATATAATGGTAAGCAATAAATCTTCTTTTCTGTTGTATTTTAAGAAGCCATACCGGTAGGTTAAGCAATGAAAGGAATAGACAGAGAAAGGTAGAAATAAAGAGAAAGAAAGAGAAAAGTGGGCAGCTATAGAGAAGGAGTCAGACAGACAAAGCGAAGAGAGGGGAAATTATATGGAACAACGTTATACCTCGAAGAAAATGAGAACCCAGGTAAGTTGAAATAATGATCAGTGATTATATTTCACGTAATGGATGATATTTGAAATTGCATCAGATAAATAATCTGCACATCGCAGCAGCAGGACTGGAATATGTACAATGGGTTTATAGCAGGAAGCATAAAGAATGATGCAAAATACAAAAATCTTCTTGGAACGTTCCCTACCTCCTCTTGGTTCATCATGTTGAAGAGTGTGCTTTGTCTTCTTCTGAATTCTGGTTTGGAGGCCATCCTATCGGTTGATTCATTCTCTTTCATCTCCGACTCCAACTTCTCCAACATCTTATTCTCACCTGCAAAGACAAGTTCAAAATTATGGTAACAAAATTGCAAAGGGCTCTGCAACAACCCCATAGAAAAGGTAATCTTGAACTAAATTTGGATAGCCAGGGAATGTTTGTTGTGTTTTTTTAACTCGATATAGTTACGTCTTCTCACCATGTTGAGCTATTTACGCCAAAAAGTAGATAACATTTTCAAGAAAACATCTTTCAAGCTTTCGTTTTAGGGTATCATGCTAGAAAATATTCCTATAACACCGAGAAACAATCAAATCGATTGGAATGCGTCTCTTTTAAGGATTTTTTAAACAAAGAATAATAACAAAATGGCATTTACATATTCGTTTGCATCCTATTATGCCTACTTTGTTGTTTTGCCTCGACTATATTGTTGTATAATGAGCAACACTTCATAAATGCAAATTATTCACACATTCATCCATCGGCATTGACGAAAGGCTTTCTAAAAAGAGGTAATGCTTTAGTTATTAGAAACACACTTTCATTAAGGCCAATGTGCTAAGTCATAATAATAATAATCAATTCAAGTAACATACTTTCAAGTTCTTTGACTTGTTTGTTCGCTGCTTCCAGGCGCTCTTCTGTTATCTGCTTGCTGACTGTGAGTCGACAAACCTCACCATCAGTCTCCGCCTGTGAAAATGAATAACCAGAAATAAATTAAGAAACTGAGATTTCCTATGTTTGATGAATCTAACAAAAATAATATTAATATAATAAAATAATATTAATCTTAAATATGAATTGAGTACTATTAATGTTCGATTTGAGACACAAAGAATAGTACTAAAAAGAAATATAAAGAGAGGAGGTGCCCCTCTTGTCTAATTTCTAATTACAGACGGCTTTGGAAAATGTATAACAAAAAGGGAGTCATTAATTTTAAGTATGTAAAGCTCCAGAATTGCTGAATTACCACACCGGTCATTGTGTGGCTCAGTGGTAGAGCGTCTGCCCCATGAATGGAAGGTCGTGGGTTTGATCCCCGGCTGAGTCATACCAAAGACTTATAAAAATGGGACTATCTGCCTTCTTGCAAGGCGCTCGACATTTAAGAATGGAGAAGGGTAATCATAACTTAATGTTATCCAGGGCCCCAGGAAGAACTGCTTATAGCAGAAGATAGCTACCATGCGTAAATAAGAGGTATTATTATCAATATCATCAAACGTGAAAGAAATCACTTACCATGGCAACCTGTTTGTCCGTCATCCGGCTTAGCACCCACTCGTCCGTCCCGTTCTTCAGAACAGGGAACTTGGGAACAGCAGCCTTAGTCGTCTCAGTCGATTGCGGTGCCGATGACGAGGATGATGACGATGTCGAAGGTGGGGAGGCTTGGTCAATGATCACGCTATTCGGTTCCGATTTCTTGGAATCTGCCAGAAAAAAAAAGATTTCTTGTAAGTTTTATTGAAACAATTACTGCATATTAGGGGCGTCTACGCGCCTGGAACCACGTTATTTTGTGCTTTCAGATAAAAAAAAGAAAATAATGCGACACTTTAAATGAAGTTGGAAATTAAAAAAATGTAGCTCATCCATGAAACTTTTCTCAAATTATTTATTTATTTACTTATTTTTTATTTATTCAAGTCTTCTTTAAAAGACAGAGTGGTCTCGTTCAAGCCGCGTGGCCTGCTTTTCAAGAGAGCCCTGCCAAAACATAAAATACATAACATAATACAGAAAAACATGATAGATAACATAAAACAAATTAATAGGATACATACAATTGCACACAAAGAATAATACAATCTTAAGAACATAGATTAAATTAAATTAAATAGATAAATAAATATTAAAACACTGAAAAAAAGTTATTTATTTCATTTTATAAAGACATTCCTGAAATCATTTTTTTTCTCTAATCGTATCGTAGGCCATGTTTCGGTGGATAATTAGGGGATATTTTGGTAAGAATTCAACGTTTGTTTTAAAAAATGTGCATGATTATACTGAAGGATTTAACCGTTAAAGATAAAACGGAATAATGAATACACAAACAAATAAATAACTTCGGAACCTCTTACGAGATTTGTGCCTCCATTGCTTAAAATTGGATGAAAACATACTTGATAACGTATTAAGAAAAGCATTATTCATACCTTTGTCTTTCTTTTTCTTTTTCGACTTCTTATCTTTCTTTTTCTTTTTGGCGTCTGCTGCTGCTGCTGCTTCAGGATCCCAATCGAATCGGAAAATCTCGAGAAACTCGTTTCTTGCGATGTCCGCGATCGCCTTCGTGCGAGAAGCTATGTGGATATTTATGAAAATAAGATGAAAAGTATGATGGTTTGAGTCATTAAGTGTTATTTCCTTTCTTTTCATAACTTTCGTTTTAATATTTACCAATTTTAATCTCATGGCTAACATTATTTTTCATGTGAAGGACGACTCACAACTTTGCGTTTTGAGCCTGCGTCGGCCCTGCGTTTTTAAAAACGCTTGCTGGACGCACAGCATATTAAGGAGCGTACACCGAGCGTTAGTCCACCAAATGACCTGCGTCTTTGTGCATCAAGAGAGCAATTGTATAACTTAAAAATACGCTGGGCCGACACAGCCTAAAAACGCAAGGGTGTGAGTCTGCATATATTCAGCAATTTAATATATATTTCTTGTATAGCATGGTTCAGACATTTGATTTGAATCAGTAGTGTACCGTCAACACTTAAAAATAGATATTAAGATATCGAAATAAATTGTATAAAACACTTTCAAATAAAGCATTTGTGACAATGCAATTCCTTACTTTCACACACATCGTGTATTCAAATGTAACAATTAATCGTGCAGAGCCTAAAGAGCCTAAAGAATATGATGTGAGCGATTTTTAATACATTTATAGCCGGCTTACCTTCCAATTCAGTGACTTTTTGCTTCAGGTTGGTGACCTTTTGCTCCTGTCTTCCCAGCATGAATCGACCTCTATCAAGCCTCTCTTCAACATCAAACTATAAAAAAAAAAAAAGAAACAACATGAAAATATATGTGTTAAGAATGTCCTCACATAATGTAAAGAGAGCAATAACGTTGTATGACCCATCATACTTTTGAATGTTACATTGACCAACAATGTAGAATGCATGCTTTCTTGTCACCCAGCTTCTTTTTTTTATACATGTAATATAATTGGGTTACACTGAACGAAGATACTGCAATTATTTGATCGAGACTTTATCCATCGTTCAATTGTCAAGAAAATGCTGTATATACGCTTTTTTTTTATAAGGTAATCATAATTATGTACAGACTATTATTGACTATTATCAAAGCTTGCGACTCAAATTTTGTTGATTGAAAAAGTCCTATTAGCAGAATTATATCACTTCTTACCTTATCGTTAATTCCATACGAAGCAATTCTAGCCCTCAGCATCCTCTCCGGTGAATCAGTTGAAGCACTATCCGCCCGACCACTGTCGACATCATCATCCTTTTCATCGCCCTTCCCCTCCTTTCCGGCATCATCCTCTGACAGCTTCATAGGATCGACGTAATCATCCTCGTTCACCTCCATGGGCGTTGACTTTAAGGTCGAATGAAACTCTTCCAAGTCGCTCTTGAACTCGAGATTGACCTCACTCGACCTTACTATTGCACTTCCGTATCCCGATGACCGTTCCGTGGTCACTGACCCCGCCTCTGATATGTTGTCGACGTCGTTGTCGCCCGCGGCTGCCTTGTCCCTGGAGCTCATCCAGTGCCGCAGTGTACGGTCTTGGATGCTTATCCCATTACTACGCAGGTGGTTGTTGAAGATGCGTTGGTAATGAGGAACACGTTCTTTGCTGAAAGTGTTGAATAAAAATTGGAATTTGAAATGAAAATTGGAAATAATGTCCTTTCCCGGGGAAGATATAAGAGTACGTTATGAAAATATCTTCATATCGGGGGGGGGGGGATATTTTAGACAATTACCCATTTGGAAGCCTAACCATTTAAACTGAATGTTGATATATTCAGAACGGGGAGCATTCAAGTTGTCTCATGACTACGAATCTCCGAATCTCTGATTGGCAACATTCGGAACAAACATTAGTTTACTAATAGTCATGGGAAGGTGTCAGTTCTTAAGCATGTCTCACATCCTCACGTTTAAATATAACGTCCACGACGCTCCGTTGAACACAGGAATACGGAGGCAAGACGTTTGACCGACGTTGGATCTGTTCGTCCCGTTCACGTTCGAACACATTAGTGTAATGTTATCGTCGTTCCTCCTCATTCCTGCGTTAACGGAGCATCAAGAAATCTGGACAGACATTGGCTAGAAACGAAAAGGCGCGAGTCAGACTACAGACACCAAAACTGTCACAGTAGGCTACACGTTTTGAAAAATTTTAGATATTGTCAATCTTTAACTTCAACTGATGCTGATTTGCAGTTTGGAAACATACGTGTTTCATGAAGCTCTTCGTATAATACGTATGACTCTATACCCGACTTTTGACCCTTTCTCAGGTGCCACCCCAGTCAAAAGGGTTATCATTGAGTGCAGGAAAAATTGACAACCGTGTGTAGAGTCATACATACCCCGACTAACAACGATATGAAACAGGTACCAGATGAAAAATTATATGAAATAAATGTTGAATATCACTTACTGTACAATGCAATATTTGGCAAGATAGTCGAGTGGATCCCTGACAGCTGGGTCGGGGCTGACTGGCGGGTCGGTCGCCTCTACCTTCCGCCATTTCTTCTTTTTAGGTCTAAATGATTAAAAAATTCGTACTTAGTTTGGTACTGCTTAAATTGTTTTTCTATTCATTTCAATTTAATTCAATTTATTTCACTTTCTTAAAAATAATAACAATGTACAAACATACACTTCATAACATAGAAAACAAAATGTATGTGAATTGTAATACTCCTGTAAAAAGTTGTTCCTTAAAAAGAGGAGGGGATAAAAATGCCTACTGCTGTTGATACTTACGCAGTGAACAAAATGGTGAATTGTTTGAAATAAATCCTGAACAAAATAATATCACTTTGAGGTTGTTATTTCATTAGTTATTATCATTATTCGGAAGTGTAGGAAGAAACGAATCAATTCCGATTAACAAAATGAATGTTGTCGTAAAGCAATCAAGTTGACTCCGATTTAACCATCTTGTATTTTAAAGAAAATCATATGATCATGTAGGTTTTTTCTTACTTGTACTCTGGTCGTCTTCTCCACATGATAGGTTCAGGTTTCTTAGGTAGCTTCATCCGTTGTTTCTGCGGCTCGGGGGCAGGTTCCTCAGCCGGCTTGGGAGTTGGTGCGGGAACAGCAATCTCGGGGAGTGGTGGGACCTGTGGTTCTATCGGGAGCTGGACCGGGAATGCAGGAAATGCTGGCTCGGCAATCGATGGACCTGTATTAGGCATCTCCCATGGGTCCGATGGCGGTGGCTGTATGAATATAGATTGTTATCGATAATTATGTAATTGGTAATAGATCAGTCAAAATCATCCAGCATTTACTCGATTTGCATTCAAATATTGAATCTTACCTACAACGGTTGTGAATTTTGTTTATTCTGGAAAATTCTTGGAGTGTGCATATAGCTATCCATAATGAGTTGAATATAATTATGGATAATGTAAAAGTAACATGTTTAGAATGAAGTATTCCATCGGCGTTTACAACTTATTGGTATCGTCGTATCTGCACGTTTTTAAAAAGCGTGGGTGAGGCGAATTTGGCAAATATGCTGTTGCACTCGTCATACGGCGGGTATGCCACGTACGTCCAAAAAAAATGACAAAATTCATCAAATCGTCCGTGTTTTCATGAAGTCACGGGAGCCAAAGGGTATTGTTTCATGAGGACAAAGAAATCCCGACATAGCGCCAATTCAATGGCGCATCCAACACGAGCTCTGCTTCTGGATCTGCGCCCTTTTCCCTCAATTTGTTTACGTACCTTAATGATTCATGTTCTAATCATCCTATAATTTGATTACAATTGCAAATTGCTACACTGTATATCACTGGTTTATTTGAAGGAAAAATATAAATGTTATGTTGAATTGAATTGAATTGAATTGAATCCTATCGAACAACGTGTTAATTCTATAGGGACACGTTTCAATAGATTTGCAACTCATCTCGTGTAACAATACCCTCTGGCTCCCGTCACTTCGTCAGAACACGGACGAAATATTGGGCATACGCTGGCTAAGACGGCCAATTACGACATTTCTGTAAGCTTTTATTTCAATTTCAAACATTATTATAAACAGTCCACTCACCCGTTCTGGCATAGGAGCTGCGACTCCAAGCTGCTTCTCCTCTTTCCTCACCCTCTTCGGAAGCTTTGCTCGTCGATTCTTCTTCGGTGGAATTACCTTCGCTTTAGGTTCTGCAATGATCAAGTTTTAGTGTTATCATTTTATAATTCTTCAATTGTTTGGTTTCATCAATACACCTTAATATGGAGAGACAGATATTTCTTTCGCGGCAAAATTTCTATTTAGACACCAACTGAAGACACTACTTTGTGCGATTAGTTTCAACTTAGGACTCTTATGCAGTTAGAAATCCTATCCTAGGCCACGATTCGTTGGTTTTGGAACCACATATTCATCCCATGATACTATATGCTACTTCCAGCTGAGGTCCTTTGTAGTCTTTGTCATCCCCTGGCTGACAGAACAATCTAATCTCTTCACATATCTTGTTCTGTCCATGCTGTGACCTTTTGTGTCCAACAAGTATTTTGTCAATCAAAGGTTTTCACTGGGACTGTTGGAATATATAATACGTGTTTTCCAGGCATCTGATGTTTTGATTTAACTTAAATTTGCTATACGTATATCGAATCCGTTGTTGCATATTGAATCAGGAAACAAATCTGTTTTGGGGTGTATACTTGTGGAGCTACAAAGCGTGATGGTGAGTTGTAAGAAGCGGGGAAGAGATTAGCAATTAGCATAAAGCAAATCGCACTGACTCAGATTGAGAATCCATACAATTGCTTTTAAACCGTTCTTATTGAAATCGCAGCTTTCATCCTCTATTTTTTTCCAATTAACTGTATGAAATATTAGATAGTGAAATATTCTTATGATGCAGTCTCCAAACGTTACATGTAAATGTGTTACGTTAAGATGATACTAAAAGCTACTGTTTAAACATTTCTTTAAGTTTGCATATATATCAAGAAATATATTCTTCTTTATTTAGAATCTCGATGGGAGAGGATTAAGAATACGAGTACATTATTCTCTTGGGCTAAAGCTTATTCGCTTGGGTTCCTCCATAGGTTAAGATGTTGTAAATCCAGAGTTACTATGGATAAAGTATTATCCCGCCTATTGGACTAGAAGCAAATCGGATTAGATACGTTTACAATTTCTTTACACACATTTTATTACGTTTATCTAAGATTGATAGTATTCTTCTTCTATTCATTTAACAACGGTCATCCTTACTTCGATGAGAAGAGAACATCTAAAATGTTGCTCTATACCATACTTGATGCAGATCATCAATGGGAATTCAAATTGCAAGCAAGTACGTATCAGAAGGGCAATTCGCCTGGCACTTAAAGTAACGGCGAGATCAAGCGAACCCGCTGACTGAAGTATCCTTGTTTGGCGTATGGATGTGACGTTCAGATTAATATATGCAAGAAAACACTGGAGAGAATCGTCTCCTAATTCGAACGCATTTTTTTAAATGCATGTGAAGCCATTTTGTATAAATGATTAAGCTCATTTCACATAAATCTATTCATCTTTGCCACTTGTGATCTATACAGTACATAATATATTTTAGGTATAAGGAGCAAAAATAGAATAAGTGAATTTACCTGTTTTCTTTGGAAGTGGAATGGGCTTAACTTGCTCGGGTTCGGGATCTGGAATGACTTCAGGTATGGTGGGAGGAGCTGGTTCCGGTACGGGTGGCGGGAGTGGAGCCATCTTGGGCGGTGGGGTGGGATCTTTTTCTGCAAGGAGATGAAAAAAACATGTCATGATTATTATTGAAAAGCAATGCCTGAATACCATATTGAATTTAATGCATATAATTTTATCTACGTGCGGTTCTATAAATATACTCTTCTTTCAGCGGAACACGGCAGCAGGTAACCCATTTCCGATTCATTCTTCTCGACATTGTTACGTGAAATCAACTTCAAATCAACAGAATATGGGTTAAATTGACTCAGAAACAAGTTACTTTTACTCGACACCAGTTTCGACTTGAAAATGTAGATTCGTCAGAGGTGTTTGTTATCTGCGTAGAGGACCTTCCTCATTAAGTTCATATGGAGTTGGATTTTTAATTGTTTCCATGAAATTCATGTCATGCGTACAGAACATAATTATTTATTGTCAACAGTACATTCAAATTGGTACATTAATAGTTTTATCAGCATCCATTAGTGATTAACTTCCTTTTCTCAACTCGGATTTTTTTTTATAACTTTTACTACAGACAAAAGGTTTTAATTCAAGATAATGACTACAAATGTAACCAAAAATATAGTAATTGTAATGTTGAAAAAGTTTTGCTTGTAACGGTGGTAAATTTTGGAAATATTCACCTGGAGACTTGTATGGAATGATTGGGATCTTGACATATTCCTTTGATCCTTTCTCTGAAAATAGACGACAGGTAATAATAAAATGTTTAATACTGGAATGAAGTTCATAAGACTTTACGATATAATGGGATAGTGCAGTTCAACATTCAAGCCAAATGTTTTGTCATACGTGATATGCATTACCCAAAACATTATCACTATTTAATATCTAGAATAAATAAAATAAAGGGGAAATCGATGAATTAACAAGGATATGGATGCGTTAATGGGAAGATGATTTGATCGCTTAGCTCTCTCACATTCCATCGACACTGTACTTCACTGGTAATTTCCATGCCACTCGAGCGATGATGGTATGACCTCGGTCATTATAAGATAACATTCGAAAGAGACAAATGAACATTGAATGCGAGTAAATTAGTATGACGACTGGTGGTATTTCTCTGGCTATGTTTTTGCAGTATTATTATTCAGGTCCTCTCCAAATTATATAAGCCGAGATTGAGATTTATTTTTGCCTTAATGATCATGGGTAGGCATATGGTAGGACTAGCTGTATAGCGCCAGGTCGACGTTTCCAATATATCACATTCTTTTTTAACTAAAAGAACGGTAGCATGCAGAAACGCCGATCTTTTAACGTATTTTAGTACAACGCTACCGGGAGTCGAAACTCTGGAATGATGTGTGTTAGGCAAGCATTTAACTTCGATGATAAAGATAGCCATGGACCCTTAACGAAAGTTTGGTATCGCAAAGTTTATTAGCTTAAAAAGGTGCGAGATACATCCATTTTCATATCTTGTGAAGTCATTCACGGTCGGAAATGACGGACGAACATTCAAAAGGTCAAACGGGAGATTTTTGATAACTCATAGTAGTCATCACGACATGTTTTACGAAATACGCCTTGAGCTTGAAACATCAATGGCGCATATAAACTATCTGAATTTGCATGACCACGCATAATTTGTCATTATTATGATAAAAATATCGGGAGGTAATCGAGTTGACAGTTATGATATACCGTATATATTCTAGGTTTGGAATTATTTCTTGGTTTGGGAAACGACTGGACGTCAGGCGGGGCTGTGATATGGGCCTCAAAATGATTAGCATATTAGAATAAACAAAGAGGAAACAATTAATGTGTTAAAATCTACTCACTATATTCAAAATTCAAATTCTCATCATGCACATTAATTAGTTCAACAAATTTAGAAATCATATCACCTAAATGTTAAATAATCATTAAAGCAAAACCCAAACGAATCTAGAATTAGAAAAAAAACATTAGTAATCTAGAAACTAAAACGAAGATATAGGTCTATTATAAATAATTAACTATCAGTGATGGACCAAAGTACTGACAAAGTTAGCTAAGAGTTTTGAATGAACTGGGATCATACAATTTTTCGGGAGATGTATGTTAAAAGTGAGTATACTGGTTACGCCAATATGTTAATTGTTTAACATACTCCTTCAATATCCCTTTTTTATGTTGGAGATTTTATTTACTGAATATTATACAATAGTTAATAACTCAATATACAGCTACATCATCTGCAATCCTGGTAAAAACAAAACTTGTTACCTGATCGGTTAGTTTTCAAAACGCAAAGTTTTTACTGACTTACCCTTTTGACTCTTGTTTTTGCTTTTCTTTTTCTGTTTCTCTGGTTTCTTTCTCTCTGGTCTGGGTTTGGTTTCTGGGTGCATGCGGGTACATGGTTAAGATTGTGTTATGATTTTGTTTGTATTAGCTCTTGATTTAATTTGTGATTAATTTAATCATTCGGTATTCATTAGACGAAAATAATCGTTGATATATCAATATCCTAAACAACTGACTTTTTAGACCTCTCTTTAAAACTTTCGGCACCCTAGACTTTCAGAAAGGATTGTCAATGATAAAAAGCGACATGCAAAATAAAGGGTATAACTATGTGAATAAATCGTAAAGAGATAGTCCAAAGACATCCATGGATTCGCTTTAAACAACAAGTTCGTTTATTTAGACTTAAGTGTTTCCTAATTAAAAGGCCACCGCTCACTACACGCCTTTTAGTCATACGATTTTGCAAATACTGTGGTGCGCTATAATACGTCGTCTTTTGACGAGGTACTTGATAGCTACTTGAAACTTTATAAATTATCAAGTAAATTTCTTTAAAACATCGTGTCATAGCGTGTTTCAGTATCTGCAAAGTTTGCCTGAAGGTCGCACGACTAAGTGTTGTGTAGCATGCGGCGTTCAGCATATTAAGTATAAGTGGTGGTCTTACCTCTCTTTGGTTGAGGCGGTGGCGGTGGTGGTGGTTCCGGGGTTGGGTCTTTGGGTGGAAGTGGGGTCGGAACTTTTGGTGGAGGAGGGCTAGGTTCACGTGGTGGAGGCGGAGGTGTGGCGACTTTGGGCGGTGCTGGAGGTGCGGCTGTAAGAGAAAGTTAAGTGAAAATCCTCATGTAACGTCAGCATACTGCTTCCTAACCAGAATAAATCGTTTACTACACTACCATCAGCCAATGTCATTATTGTATTAAAAACGAGAAGTGACGTCACATGAAACTGTAAAGACTTTACTGATCGGAGGGAAACAGCTTTAGTCGTTCTTGGTATGTTAAACACACAGAATTTATTTCTTTATTTATTGATCAATATTTTAGCAGGATGCCCTCACAATAAGATGTTGTATCATGAGGGGTCTTGCATGGTCCAAAATGCTAAATATTCAGACCAGGGCTGGTTTAGACCAAGTAAATGATATTCGGAGTTCATACAACATGAACGAATGTATATGATGTTCCACAATGGCCTTGAGCAGACTTTTGGATAATCGTGTCGTTTCAACAATCTACCACATAATGCACCTTTGAATGATACATAAAACTCCATAAGTTGCAGCGATCATGATGTAAACGAATATTTACGCTATGATAGATAGACCTACCTGCAACTGGTTTCTTGACAGGCTCCTGTTTCTTTCTGTAAAAAAACAAACAATTAAACAAAGCAATGTGATGTTTAGGTTTAATACATTGTATTAATATATACAAGCATTGACATTAATTTGGTAACATATACAACATATCTGTAAATATTATATTGATAGCTCTTTACTTGAGGGTTATTTTTTTACGGAAAAGGAGATTTTGTTGACCAGTGTTAAGGGGGAATATGTTAGGAAATAAATCTCCAATAGCAGATAAATAATGCACTTGACTAACAGAATTTGGATCACTTACTCTATTATGATTAAGAAGTACATGATCAATTGCGATTGCATCGAATAAATTACGATCCCCTGCGGAAATAATTTCTTTCACATCAAGAGCGTGAGTAAATGAAGAATAAATAATGATAACAAAGAAATGTTTGCAAGCTGTACACATCAAAAATTAATCCAGTCGCAAAACATTGCAATCTTGCTTGATTACAAAGTGATTATATGTTAATATGGATGCCAATAACTGCACACTCCCTTGGATTTAACATGAAGCAATGGGATATGCTGGTCACGTAATTAATGTAATATACTGGTAAAGGTGCTGAGTACAGGGACGGTGATATCAAATAACATATTCCAGAATGATGATTAGACATAGTACGACAAGGAATATGTAAGGAACAAGTCTACCCCCCCCCCCAAAAAAAAAAGAAGACAATCATTAATATCCTTTTCCAGCAGAACAAAAGAAACATCAGTGACGTTTTTATCAAAATCTATTCGTATTCGCATTTGCTTTAGGAACAAAGTAGTTTACGGGATATGAATATTTACACACTTCACACTTAAACACCGATATATAATCTGGATGAAAGACCAAAATTGGATTTTGATTATTTGTAGTTTTTTTTTAATTTGTTTTACAGGAATTGTTCTTTTAGTCTTCTCGTTTTCCAAAGACCAACATATATACCTGCAGTCCTGCACACGGTGTTAAATATGCCTTGATAACAAAGAATAAATATATTATGTTAATTTCTTTGAAAGCACTGCGATCACAACAAACAAAAGCAATCTGAAAAGTATAAAAAAACATAGCTTGAATTCATTTGATAATAAGATCAGAGTTTTCACACATGAGTAAACCTCCGGTCACATAGAGCCCGGAAGCAACGCGATTCAACACGTCAGTTTTTGTTCAGTTCACAGTTAGCTGCCTGCTTCCGAGGCTCTATGTGACCGGGGCTTTAGATACATCGTGACAAACATGAATGAGTGATAGATTATATAAATGAAATATTTGACAAAAACAAAAGCAACTAACACAAGGGGTAGCTTTATACACAAGTAGAAACTACAAATGTGGTAGTATATTGTATAAGTATAGGCATGTGTTAGTGCAATAGCGAGGGGGTGCTTTGTGCGTGAGTATAAAGTGCGGGCAGGCGGGTAGGTTGTGGGTGATGATACCAGGTGCTTATATCCGTGGTGTACTCACACAGGAGTCTTCTTCGGTTGTTCCTTCACTACTGGCTTCGGTTTCTCCTTCACTACCGGTTTAGGCTTCTCCTTAATAACAGGCTTGGGTTTCTCTTTAATCACCGGTTTGGGTTTCTCTTTCTCTTCGGGTTTCTTCACCGGTTCCTCCTTCTTAACCACAGGTTTCTCCTTCGGGGGAGGCTCTTCCACTTTCTTCGGTTTCTCCACGTGTTTAGGTGGTTCCTTCTTCACCGGTTCGGGTTTCTTTGGAATTTCTTTCTTGGGAGGGGGTTCCTTCTGTGGACGAGGCTTCGGGTCCGGTTCAACTTTTTGTTTGGGCGGTTCTTTTGGTTTCGGTACTTCTTTCGGCTTGGGCTTTTCTTTCACAGGTTTCTCCTTCGGTTCTGGCTTCGGATCACTTTAGGTTTACAATGGTATATTCCCGAATTCAGAATTGTTGACAGAAAGAGCATGCATTGATGATACGGAGAGGAAAGAATAAGATAAATGAAAACGGAAATCATAATTGCAAATAATGATTAAAATTCATAATAAAAAAAAAATATGATTTTAATAAACAAAATAAATCGTCAGTCTATCTAGAAATAAAAAAAACGAAGAAGGGAAGGAGGCTACGAGAGACAAAGAGCAGGAAAACAATCATGCTTTCGATTAAAGAAACGGAAGAAGTATACAGACGATTTTGATAGGAAAATAGTCATTGTTACAAGAGTAATTTGAAAACCATGTAAAATGTATCAATTGCAGATCAAGAAATCTTCACATTTCTTTCAATTAACGCATTCTATTGACAAGAATATGTTGTATCGCTGTAAAATGCAGGAGAAAAAAAAATAGATGCTTTAACTTACATCTTTTGTGGTGGAGGCTGTTTGGGCTTTTCAACCGGTTTAGGTTTTTCAATAGGCTTCGGCTTTTCTACTGGCTTCGGTTTTTCGACGGGTTTCGGCTTCTCGACTGGTTTTGGCTTTTCCACAGGCTTCGGCTTTTCCACAGGCTTTGGCTTTTCCACAGGTTTCGGCTTTTCGACAGGTGGTTTCGGTGGATCGGGCTTCTTCTCGGGTGGTTCGCGTTTCTTCGGCTCTATGGGCACAGTTGGTTTCTTTCCCTTCGGCGCTGGAGGGGGTGGCGGTGGCGTCTTCGGCCTCAAACGTTCGGGTCTTTCCGGAGGCTTCCATTCCGTACTGGTAGTCTTGGGCTCAGTCTTCTTCAGTTCAAATTTTCGAGGTTCTTTCCAATCGGTTTCACGTCGGATGGGCTCGACAAACTTCGTAGTCTGTTTCTCAACTTTCTTGAGTTTGAATCCCTCGCTCTTTGGAATGTTTAGATTTCGATCACTTGAAAAAGGATCTTTCGCCTCAATTACTTGCTTTTCCGTCTTCTTGATTTCAAAGGCTTTCGGGGCTGTAAGATATAAAATTAAAAATACATCATTAACAAGTTTTAACCAAGAAATTAAATGTCGATGAGTACCTCAGCATCATCAAAATCTTGGTCAAAATTATTGATACTTTGCTCAATAAAGGTTCCATTGAAACGTTAATGTTGTAACCACTTACAATTTACATTAGAATAGAAATTATGTATCAATCTCGAACAATTCCATTTTCATGTAAATGCATCGAAAAAATTAATGTTTCATAACATAATCTTCATAATGATATAGCCTCATTCCCAACATTTTTTGCCTTTGGCCCTAAGTCAATTTGATTTAACACAATTTATATTAATCTTACGTTTGTACAGATTTTTCCTTCTTTCTGCCTCCTCTTCTTTACGTCGAGCCTCTTCTACCAATCGGATTTCCCTAGCTTCCTCTAGCTTGCGGCGTCTTTCCTCTTGCTGACGCTCTTCTTCTTCAAAGGCTGTGAAAAAAATATATAAATAAATGCTCTTAGACCATTCCCAGTTTTATATATTCTTTATTACTAAACTTCAAGGTTCAAAGCACTTCATAGGTTCCCCCAAGCCGATTTTGAACAATTTTCAAAACAATTTACATTTTGAGCATTTAATTGGGCCTGAACCTGCCTGAACCTGATATCGACGAACTTATATGATCGAGTCGTGAATTACAGTAGGATTTTGACTGAGAAAAAAACCTATATTACCGTTTACTTTTATTTATGTTTATATTTTAACAAGTTTCTTCGGTTCCATGACAAATGCTCCGGCGACAATTGCTCCGGCAAAAAACTGACACAGTAAGCCTAATGTCAAACCTAATCCCAAATAACCTAACCCTAACCCTAATCCTAATCTTGACATCATTCTGAATCATAAACCCTATCATAACCCTAACCCTAACCCTACTCCTAGCCAGAAGAATGAACCGGAGCAATTGTCGCCGGAGCAACTGTCGGGTCACCGTTTCTTCTTCTCCTACATAATTGCTACCAAACGTCCATTACTCAACCGAGCAATGATGACGTTTGATTCGATGTTCTCATTTACGATGCCAATAGCAGGCGACTATTGTTATATATTTACATGTTACTATCTACATTCATCAGCTCAGCATACCTGAATTAATTGAAAAACTGTTCAACCAGTTTTGTAGTCGGCAAACAGACAAACTCGGGGAAAAGCAGCACTTAATGTTGTCTGGAAAATTGACAACTTTATGTGCAAAATGTGAAATATATAAATTAATCAAATGGCATGGCAATGCTATTTCGTAATTAACATTTCAATAATATCAGATATCACAATTGACTCATGTTATTTTTGTTCAATATACCCAAATAAAATAATCCAGAAATAAATGATGTAGTGAATTTATAGTTATAATTTACGGCCTTATAACTTGAAGGTTTGTGGAAATTGTCAGTATATAGGGTTACATTGGCTTGATACGATTTAAACGACATAAAGTACATTGTTCGGTTTACAAACATTGAGATGTGATGATTGAAACTAGAACCTTTTGACATATGAATCATGAATCAGAATGACATATATGATATGAAAGGAATGATTTTTTAATGACAAATCAACAACAAATAAAGATGAAATGAAATAAATATTTGATGAACCTTCTGAAGCGATAGATGTACCAACGCCAGACGTCCGTGCTGACTCGTCTAATTCGTCTTTCAGGGTAAAGTATTCTGGCCAATAGTGCTTGAGAGCTGTGATGTCGTCATGAAGAAGACATGATACAGGATGGACGATGCAGAGAGTGGAAAATGATTGGAAACAAGTGGAGAAAATTAAAATAAAAATTGTATTATTGTTATCACTGCCATCAGTATTTTTACCATCATCATAAAATACATAACATGATGATAGTTGTAATAAGGTAACTTGATGTTCATCAACATATTAAAGGGATTTTGCTGTACTTTTAAGTATATCGGTTACTGTTAATTCGTTTGTGGTTTTAAAACATTTGAATAACAATCATCGTTTGAACAATTAACGTTTAGATCGTTTAAGTAAAAAATGGCGTATTCCTAATGTTCGGAGTAAAATAGTGAAATGTATTGATCGGAAGATAGATCGTCTATACAATATGTAATAATCTAGTTAATTTAACCAAAACGAACACCGAATTTCTCTTCAAAAATTTGGACTTCTGATTACAATCTCCATTTGCTGCAATTTATTTGAAATACACTTACCTTCCCGACATGCAAAGCAGTGTTCTGCACAGAAAATTTGGAAACAAAATAAAAGATATAAATCATTAATTTGATATTACGATCGCATGTGGTTTTAGTATGGATAGGATCAATTTTTTTTGAGCGGCAAAAAGATATTCATCTGACTGGAGATATGTGCACATCGCCCTCATACCACCACCATTACTATGAACGTCACTCCCTCTATCACATACCATAATAACCACTATCCATCAACATCATCATGATCAAAGTTTTCATATTTTTATCCAGCCCCCCTCCATACTCCTCATCATCACTATCATTATAACCTGGCATTATCAACAGCAATAATTACCAATATCATGCTTGACCAAGTTCATCATCAACACCATCATCATCATCATCATAGCCATTACCATCATCTACATCACCATTCCCATCATAGCAAATATCATCATCATCATCATCATCATCATCATCATCATCATTATCATCATCATCATCATCATCATCATCATCATCATATCATCTTATCATCATATCATCATATCATCATAATCATATCATCATCATCATCATAATCATACTAATCATTATTATTATCATCAAATTCCTCACAATCATGATCAGTATCATCACAATCATATTCATTATCATCAACACTATCATCATCATCATAATCCATAATCATCATCATCACCACCATTATCATCTTTATCACTTCTCTATCCCACTGTCTAGATTTCCGTCCTTTCTGCATCTGAAATCTCATCTTATCTCCTAATCCGTCATGATCATTGCGACATGATTATCGACCATTATCTACATCATCATCATCATCATCATCATCATCATCACCATCATCATCATCATCATCATCATCATCATCATCATCATCATCATCGCCACCACCACCACCACCACCACCACCACCACCGACCCAATACTCACGTTCATGCAAACGAACGGCGTTGACATCCTTCGCCTTGATCTTCTCAAGAATACACTGCGGAATTGGCAGTGGTTTCTCTCTCGGGATGGACGGCAACGGAAGAGTCGGCTCAATTAGTTTGGCTATGTTGAAGTATTCCCCATTCGACATCATTCCCTCGATGTCGAGCTCCTGGAGCTCGCTGTCCAGGTCATCGTCGATAGAAGACATGTCGGCTTTTGAGTAGATGGGTGGATGGATGGAAATGACATAATAGATTCATATTTGAAAGGGATGAATATGAATGGAGCAATGGAACGTAACATGTTGGGCAGAGAATGGAATAGAGAAGAAATACATTTCTTGAAGAAAATGTATGTTGAAGGAGCATCATGTTGAAAAAGAACCGGAAAGATTTTATGACATATCGATATTCTATAACGTGAGAGTAAATGTTCTAATAATAAGTACATAGATAATGAAACTGATGTGGTAAGAAACATATGGCTTTCTGGATTATGATTCCGAAATGAAATGATGAATAAACATATAAAAAGCTGGCGAAATGTGTATAGAAATGAAAGACTGACAATGATTAAATAGGGCTAAATTTGAAAACGTCGTGAAACTAAGTGATACAAACGGACTTGCATTTATGCAAAAGCGCATCAATATGTCGGGGATCAAAATCTTACAGTTGGACTCCAACTTTCGACCCTCTGGTAGAAAGAGAAGATTCTGAAATCAATTTTCAATGACCCGTCTGAGACCGACTGTTGTTAGAGTAAAAAACGAATTGATCAATACAACATTTTTAATAATTATTGCACACAATAAGTAGATACTTTAATGATATAACTAAACATTGATTTTCATGAATATTGGCAGACTTGGTCACGTCTTATGACGAATGTCATTTATTTCTCGATAACTCTTATTTCAACTTATATATTGTTATTCATTTAATTCATAAATGCATATTTTTTTTTCAATAGTCAAAAGGTTGTTTACACATATTATGTGCATCAGATCTATGGATTCATTAACGAAAGGTTTTTTTTTGCGGTCAAATGTTGAAGGGGGGGTTAAAACAATTAGATATAATAATCTACTTGCAGAGAAGTACATGACATAGGTTATAACACAATATGACCAAGCCCTGCCAATTTGCAGGAAAATCATTGTTTAGTTATATCCTTGAAACACTAAAAACTTTCGTATCTGTTGTTCGATTTGCTTCAAACTAATCGACTGAATTTTCTGTCTTCAATCAATACGATATATTTCTGGGGCAGACCAAGTCTTTTAAAAGCCTCAGTTTTAATTCATGACTTTGTGTCCTACCTGATATATATGACTGTGATGAGTCACCATCTTTGACAGTTTCTCCTGTGTACGGCTCGACGGCTTTGCGGACCATGGTGTATCCACCACCGACACGACGTGGTTTGGTCACGTGGATGCTGAAAGGGAAAATGGTGCAAATGTGAAAATTTATTTCATTGCGGACCAAGGTGTGACCAAAGACACGACGTGGTTTGGTTACGCGGACAGTTACTTAGCTAAGACAATGATACGATAAAAAACACGTTGTTCCGGTAGGTAGATATGAGTCCTAAAGAATTCGCATAATTTTGAATCTTTATATATACTGTTCCTCAAGATACAAAATTGTTTACCGGTTTTGATTCAAGGACCACTGACCGAAAAATTGGTTCCACCGGAGAATATGCATCGTTCACACTTTTCATTCCACTGATCAACGTTATGATCATAAATGCGTTTGGAGACGAAAAATAAAACATCTTTCACTCATGAAAGTGGTTTGATCTGAAAGTGACCTGTTGATTAACGGTTGTTTTGAAGGGTTACATAAAACGATTTGATCATCGACTGTATACTTACTGTGGTAGTTTACTAAGCGAGCATCCATAGCAGACTCGTGTGATAGGCATCTGTTCCTGGGAGGCACCATCATGAGTGTGCTGTGGTATCAACTGTGCATTCTCCATGGTCCCTTGGACATCGTCATCCGTATCAACACCGGGGTCGTCGAGAAAGAATAGAGGGCCCTTTCGGATTGAAGAAAAATTGTTTGTTTGTTTGTTTTATTTCCGTCATAAAAAATAACACAACAAATGCAAACAAAAATGAAAAATATACACAATATACAGAAGAAAAGAAAGATCATATATCCATCATAAGAACAAATTATGAGAATTCCTGGATTAAAAAGCATGGCAAGCAGCAAAATTATAACATATATATGAATAAAAGACGAGAGCGGAGAGAGAGACGGCTGGACAGCCCAATATTAGCTGCACTACAAATAAGTCTTCCTTGGGGACCAGAAACAGAAAATGAGCGAGAGAAAGAGGAAATAAAAATAGGAATAGCAATAAATTATTTGCATTATAACAAATGAAAACAATATACACCTTCATTATGGAATACGTTTTTCTTCGTTATACAG